>CAIGRB010120947.1:96537-117968 GCA_903798255.1 Fraxinus quadrangulata
CGAAATCTTGAATATTTTCTGGAATGGATAATTCATTTAGACTGGCAAATTCATTCCCAAATTGATTTTGGACAGATGTTTCATCTCCGATACCGAACAAATTTTCAATAAACAATCGTGAATTCATTTGTGAATAATAGAATTTGAATGTTGAAGTTGAACACTTGACGTAGAATGTAGAGATATAGAATTGAGAAATGAATGAAAATTGTGTAGTAGTGTATAAAATGAATTGTAAAATAAAGATAATAAGTAACTCATCGTATCGATTTACTCGTTTGAGACTTATTTGAGATCCATGTGCTCATTTGAGACTTATTCGTATCGATTTGCACGTTTGAATTTTATGAGCCCTAGCATCATATTTTCATCTTAAAATTCAATTTTATTAAAATAAGTAACTCAAATCCTCGTATATTCTAATATTTATTAGATTCATCCACCCCATGCACTGACGTATCAAGAGTGATAAGGTGGTGGGGCCCAGTGAAAGAAAAGAAAAGATTGAATGTTAATTGATGACCATGAAAGAAAAGAATGTTAATCGATTTGAAATTCTAATCAATAACCATGAAAGAAAAAACAATGCAACTAACCTTTTGGTGGACTGATAAAAAAAAAATTTTTTAAAAAATTGTGTCTGACAGTATATATTTTGCATATCTTTCTCAAGAATATGTGCAATAAATATACTCCTCCTGATGAAATCACAACTATTAAAAATATAATTTGTGAAAAAAAATGCTTTATCGTTATAAAAAAATATTAAAAAACTTTAGTTTATATTTTGGCTCCACCATGTTATTTTATATTTTGGTAAAACCTTAGCTTCATAAATATTGGAAAAATATTATAAATTGTGAATGAACAAACCAAGCAGTGAATGGGTAAGGTAGTAAGGTTATTGAATTGGATTTCAAGGAATGAACAAATTGTGAATGAATTCTAGGGTATGAAAATTTGTTGGATAGATGTGACTCCATCTTAAAAGATTGCATGCGATACCTATGGGATTTGAATGGTAAGAGAATGGCTCGATCAAACTAGGTTGATTGAGTCTTATCTCAACTCTACGCAAAAGGAGTTGTCACATGACTGAAGTGTCTTCCTGTGTTCGAGGTTAGATATTCACAAGAAACTTCGATAAGGTAAGTCAAGTCAAGTTAAGTCAAATAAAGAAAGAACCTACAACGTCGAGACACCGTTCCTTATACGTAAATGGTCAATTAAAAAATGGCTCAACGAAATGACTGAAGTTAAGGACTCCAAAACAGATTTCCAGTCGAGGACTAAATATTCCATTAGCGAAAAATAGTTTCAACCAATTATTGCAAACATGGAAGAAACTTGTTGACAAGTGACAACATATAAAAAATGAAAAGAGTGTATTTGTCATCGTCTATGACAACGAAATCCTTGTTTGACCCCATTTTTTTTTAAGTTTATTTTTTCAAAATTCATTTTCAATCACACATTCTTATATAAAATAATTTACACATAAATTCAAAAAAATTTCCTAACTTTTAACCACACATTATTAAAAATTCACTATTCTAAAACACATTTCTCCCAAAAAAATGAGTCTCGATCAATGCTAAGACTACTATTATTGAGAGAACTACTTGACCTCACAAAATGTATGATTAATAAATGGACAATAATCGTGAACATGTGATTGAAATTAGTATTTAAATTTAAAGGCTATGTTAACGAGAAAGAAGAATTAAAAAAAAAAAAAAAAAGCAATTGAATTATGAAATTGACAACCTACACAAATAATGTCCATGCATAATCCGAATGTGGCAATAATGAATAAATGTGGCATTATATATGTCATGATTTTAATAATTTTTTTTAAAAACAGGAAACAATCAAATGAATTTCCATATTAATAAAGAAACAATTCCAAGGTCCTAGTCACCTGTAGTCGCTAACTACGAATAGCATTATTCGACAATTAACTAAATCCAACTTAGCACTTCATCTCATCTCATCTCGTGTCGTCTCGTCTAGTCTCAACGGTCAAAAGGTCCGTTGGGATCGAGCTGTTTGCACAAACCGAGGTAAGTAAGATAAAGAACACGATCCTTAGCACCAGTACGATGATTCCTTGTATGCTTACAAAAATACTTTAGCTGTTCGAGAGTACAACACCCCAGCATTTGTCCCAGAAGCAAAAACAGCCAGTTTATGGATTTTTTCTTATTAGAAATTAGGGGTTTCACGCAGTTTTCTTGCTTACATGAACTGCACCCTGGCAAATTAGGGTTTATCCAAACCGCCGGTGCCCTATCGTGCATGTTGCCTTTGTTTTCTGCAATAAATGTCCAAACTTCGAGGAATTTTTGCTTTAAATCAAACTCCATTTGGTATTTCTTTTCGCATTTCTTGCACTGGACGTCGCCGGAGATGGTGAAGATTTGTCTAGATAGTAGGTCGCCGAGGCTGTAAACGGTGGCGCGTTGGTTTGTAGCCCAAGGAAATGGGGCCGGCACAGTGGCGCTCTTCCCTCCACGGGGGGACTGCGACGGGTTGCGACGGACTCGGCCGGAGTGGCCTCGACTAGCGGCAGCAGCTTGACGATTCGGGTTCCCTACACTAGGAGCCACATGTAGTCCGATGGATGGAGGAAAATGCGACTGCGAGACTCCATCAATTGCGTGGTGATCGAACGAATGCAAGGACGGAGGAGGCGGGGATGCCGGCGGAGAGTGGTGATTTCCGGGCAAAAGTTGACTTGGCTTAGTACCGGGAAAATAAGTTGATAATGAAAGTGCTAAGAAGTCATTCTTGTGTCCCTCGACGCCTCTTGAAATTTGATAATCTTGACCATTGACCTTTCTCTTTTTGATGATTTCTTGCTCGTCGTTACCCATTTTATTCAAAACGAAGAAATATGGAGACAACAAATTTAGGGTTTGTTAATAGAGATTATATAAGGAAGAAAATGAGTGTTAATCAATTGATAAAATTCAAAGGAATTTCAAAAAATTGTACACTTCAGATGGTTAGAGGTTCCTTGTCCGCATTTGGCCAGTAAATCCGCAATTTTGCAGTTTTAGATAAGTTTGTATTTTTTGGATTGAAATTCAAATTTTATGAAATGAGATAAGATGATAATTCATGTTAATTTATATAACTAAGAATAGGAAAAATTGCGCCCCGTGTTCCATATCTATTATTCGACGAGCAAATTGGTCTCTAATCTTTAAAAATGAATTATTGGTGTTCAATATTCCAATATAGTAGCACAACCTATCTCGTACATATATTTGTAAAGTCGTCACGAGTGAATATAATTATTTTGAAGCAGAGGCTTTTTTAACTTGGACATATGTATAGAAATTTAAAGTACGCGTGTTCCATGAGATTGACGTAATAATTTAATGAAAATTTGAATGTATCGATATGAATTGAATGTGCAACTTAGAGATCAACTTGCTACATTTAACAAAATTTCGACATCGATCACTAGTTACGATTTATTTGTAAAAGTCATAACTGAAGATAGACACCATCAGTGAAATTCTAATGTGTCCAAAATTTACAAACAATCTCTATTTTATTAGAAGATAGGTTTTATTTTTTATTTTTTTTTCTCAAATGTTTTATGGAAAATAATTCTACTAAAATTTCGACACCTCAAATTATAGTGACGAGTCAAAATTTAACTGGGAGATAGCCAATGATACGGCTCGATGACTCACGGTTACATCATAGGATTAATATTGATCTATCTACGTTAATTCATGTGATTAAAACATGGCAAAATAATTTAGAGTTTGTTAGATATTGTATAAAGTTCGGTGTTAGTTGATAAAAGATATTTGAAAGAAACAGAATATTAGTTGATTTTGAATTTTAGGAATTTCGAAATGCACAATCCAGATTTTTTGGGGAAGAAAAAAGGTGTTGTTAGAGATATCTTGTCCTTTTTTATCCAATTAAATAATTAAATTTCGATAAAGAGTACTATAGTTTCTATATTCTTGCATGTGTTAAAATACACTTGGAACGATGTGGTTGTATTTAATTTATTTGGATAGAATTTTGTGTTAATTTCGACGAGATAAGGTCACAACACATGTTTAATTAATTAAGGGTAGTCTCGAATCTCAAATGAGCAAGTTGATCGTTAATCTTTAATTATAACTACACTTATATTAAGTCCATGACGACGAAACATACACGCGTTCAACTTGAAGTTTTTTTTTTTACTTGAACGGGTGTATAGAAATTTGAAGTGAAATATGTTTGACGTGATGATTTAAAGAAGATATGGATAGTTGTGTCGTTAGAGATTGATCGTGCAACATTATGGTGAAATTTTTCAAAGGTTCAGAATCGATTTGGGGACCAACTTGCTACTAAGGAAATAAGCCGGGGACCAGCGGTGAAATTTTGCATTATATTATTTTGCCAATTTGCCAACTTACAAAATAAATGCAATCAAACACACCCTAAAATTTAATGCAAAATCAATAACGAATTATTTTCGACATTGCACAATTCAATTCGTTGTGTGAAAGAAATGGTCTAGATGACGAAGACATAGTAGGCGAAGAAGGCATACATGAATTTGAGACAATAATCAAAGATTTAGGTTATCTTGATAGAATGGATGTAAATTACTTGTGGGATTACCCAAGTGAAAAATGATGCAAGCTTAGATGAATTTCTTTGTTAACATCATTGAGAATCATGTTTCTGACGAAGCTGGTGATAATACAATAGCATTGGGGTCTGTTACGCACAAGGAAACACTCAAAACATCATTTCGTAATTATTTTTTATTTCAATTTGAAAATTCAATCCCTCAGCTGCTATATTTAATAAGCAAAATTAGAGATGATATCCGATTTAATTTTCGTGAAAAAATAAGTAATAAAATAGTCATATTTTAACAAAACATCAAACTCAACTACATGCAATTTTATGGCTTGTTTGAATAGTGTTATGATGGAGAATGTGTGGTTAGAAAAATAAATTTTTTGAATTTACGTGTAATATTATTTTATTAAAGAATTGATATGTGTAATAAGGTCAAATCACTGCTCAAAAATGTATGACATCGAATTAAGATGTACAAAACTAAATAATATACCCCTGTTTGGGGCAATTTATTTTTGCTTTTGTAGAAAAAATAAAAACGTTGGAGCAGTAAAATTCTAACAACACGTTTAGTCCTATTGTGTAAAATTTGACGGTGCAAAATTCCATTTCTCCATTCGACCATTCCAGCACTGAAGCAATCACTTTCCCATTTCTCCATTCTACCTCAGTCGCAGACGCACAAGTGTAGAAAGCAGCTTCACGTCGAACGAATACAGCCGTTGACCGTCCGCCATCGACATTCCCTATCGGATACCCAACTTCGCCGTTCATAGAAATTCAGCCTGTATCTTCTTTGTTGCACTTCCCGTTTACAGAAGCACCCAGAGCCGTGACAGAGCTCGATTTCACACCTAAAGCAAAGACCACACTTTGCTATTTCTCCATTCTGGCTCAGCAGCAGACGCAAAAGTGTAGCGTCCAACATTCTCTCTCTTGTGCAGCGCCGTTGGCCGTCCGCCGAAAACTTTCCCTATCGGATACCCAACTTCGCCGTTTACAGATTTTCAGCCCATATCCTCTTTGCCGCACTTTCCGTTTACCTAAGCACCCAGGGCAGTGACGAAGCTCGATTTCTCATCGGACTCACATACTGGCGCGGGATAAGGGTCGCGTCAGTAAGTTTTGCTAGTCAGACCGTGCAAACACTTCCGCATTTTTTCAAATCCCTTCTCCAAAATTCATGGAACCCTTCCTCAAATTAGGTAACCAGTTCGAACCTGCGCTATAATTACCTTTTCATTCCTTTCATTTTCTACAATACCATATAAAATTCCCACAGATAGGTGATGTTTGGGGTCCTGGTTCGTCCAGTGCGCATGAGTATCCAAACGATTCGTGACAGTTTAATGAACGCAACAAATCACTCCATTAGTGACACTATCAGTACTTGTGTGGTTTTCTTATTTTTCGTTTTCCCCGTGACAGTTATAGCTTTCTGTTCATGTACCCATGTACGTTGACATTCTCTTCCATTTCATGTGATTATTTTTTTTAGATTTGTTTTAAAATTTTTTACTTTATTTTTGACCACAAAGAGTACATCATGATAAACAACTCTTGCAAGTAATGCCAATTTTTTTGGGAATCTTTCAACACTAGCTGAAAAAAGTTTAACATGTCCAATGTCATGCAGCTTTTTTTAAAAAAAAAATTGGTACAACCTGCATTGAAAGTTCAATAAAAAAAAATACTTACCTGCCACAGTTACTACTCTATAAATTAGTTGCTTGGAATAAGAATAATGATATATGAAGTCTCTAGGTTAGTAACGTAACTTTGTACTTTTAAAAAAATTTCTTCGTCTCGCTCAGGAGAAATTTAACAATTTCTTATACATCAATTACGTAATGGATAATCTCAACTTTAATTGTATACTTTTATCGAGCTCCGATGAGGAAGAAGAAGTTGAAGATGATGAGTTTTTTATGCAACGGCGGATGACGTAATGATCTAGGTTACGTATTGTAGGATCGCATACAACGACCCAAGAAACTACTATTGCAAACAAAGGAGTCGTATTGGAAGATTGTTGGAATACTAGAGCGTTAACTAAAATTGTTTCGAAGTTTGGGATACTTATTTCGATAGATAAACTCACAACTTCTAAGGAATGCCTATATTATGCATGAGTGTTAGTTGTAAAATGATGCATCCAAGGAATTGGTTCATAGAGCCTATATTATGCACGAGTGTTAGTGGAAATTTCCACTAAGGAATTGGTTCGCTCGGTGGCTATGAATTGGTTCCTTGGATGCATCAATTTCCACATGGAAATTGATGCATCCAAGGAATTGGTTCGCTCGGTGGCTATGAACCTTCCTACGAGTAAACTTAGAGTGCAAGAAGTGGAATTTGAGCTTGAACCTAAATTTTATGCTACTTGTAAAATGTTTGGACACTTTGCTACAGCTTGTAATGTCACAAAACAGGGTACTAAATGGAATCATGTCCTGGTTACTAAAACTAACCAAGGGGAGAAGGCGAGGACTGGATAGATTGATGAGCGAAATCTAGTAACAAAGGATTTGAACCCTAAGGAAGTATCTAAGCAGAATGATCTGGAAGGTCGGGTGGATGAGCACATCGAGGAGCCATTTACTCAAGTGGCTGGAAAGAAAAAATGGACAAAGAATAGGCAAATGTAGACTGGACAATATTCCAATACTACTCCAAAGGTGGGCAGCCACACAGCTAAGATAGATTGTAATACCAATGTACAAGGGGTGAATTCTAATAATGGAAATGACATTGCTAAAGGAATACCTCAGCAAATGAATTTGTAAAGGCAAAGTGGAGGGGGTAGCACAACCAAAAACTATAGCTAAGGATAAGAAGAAGGAGAATGCCCTTCCTTCATCATCATCATGATTTGCGGCACTTGGAACATTAAGGGCATGAATACTCCCCTAAAACAAAATGGTGTTCAGCATTTTTTGAAGCAACATAATATTGATGTTTTGGGTATTTTGGAAACTAAATTGGAGACTTCTAAGCTTGACCGGATTATGCGGTGTAAGTTTGGAAATTTTTTGCAAACCAACAACTTCCATGTCATAGGGCGAAACGTATCATGGTGCTATGGAACCCTGTAAAAGTGGAATTGGAAGTCTTGGATATCACCTCACAAATCATCCATTGTGCCATTACTTGCAAGGTAACCTCTCAAAAATTCATGGTCAGCTTTGTATATGCCTTTCACTTGATTGTCAGTCGTAGACCACTATGGGCTAATATCTTGAATTTTGGATTGGAATGCTCTATGCCTTGGTTGATTTTGGGAGATTTCAATAATGTACTTCATTTTAATGAAAGAAGTAATGGTACCGACGTTACACCGTATGAAGTAAGGGATTTTGAGAATGTTTGCCTCAATGTGGGACTTACGAATGTGCGATATATCTGATGTTTCTATACTTGGACTAATAATACCAAGTGGAGCAAGATTGATAGGGATATGGTGAATGATGCTTGGGTGCTAAAGGGGTATAATAGTCTTGCCAATTTTCTACCTTTGAGGTGCCTATCCGATCACTCACCGTGTGTTGTCTCTCTTTTTGGGAGTGTTTGTATTAAAAAGACCTTTTAGAATTTTTAACATGTGGACTAATCACGAGAGTTTTCTTGAGGTGGTGCACAATGTGTGGAATTTATAGGTCAGGGGAACTAAACAATTTGTTCTTTGTAAAAAGTTGAAAGTCTTAAAGGGTGAACGTAGGAGATTTAATGAAAAGCACTTTGCTCATATATCTACTAGAGCAAGTATGGCTACTTCAACTTTGAAAGAATCCCAAATTGAGTTACATGACGATCCATGTAACGAGGATCTTCAATATAGAGTGGCTAATTTGAGGAAGAAGGCTATGGACTTGGGTGAAGAGGAGAGAAGTTTTACTTCCAAAAAGCTAAATGTGAGTACCTTATTAAAAGTGATAAGTGTACTAAATTTTTTCACTCCACGGTGCAAAGGAATGCTAAAAAGAATTTTATTGCTAAAGTGTCTAAGGAGGATGGTACTTTTACTTCATCTTTGGAGAAAGTGGCTAAGGAATTTGTAAAATTCTATAGTGACAATCCGGGGAAGGATAGGCCGGTGTTACCTATTGATGATGATGTTTTGAGTGGTGGCTTTATGCTAACGGAAGAGAATGCTTTAATGTTGATTAAAGATATTTCGGAGGATGAAATTAGGAGTGCCTTGTTCTCTATAGGGATGACAAATCACCGAGCCCGGATGGTTTCTCTTCCTGTTTTGTCAAGAAGGCTTGGAGCATTGTTGGTAAAGAGTTTGTGGGTGTGGTTTTGGAGTTTTTCAATTCTAGTAGACTTCTTAAACAAATTAACCACACAGTTGTTGCTTTGGTTCCAAAGGCAAATCACTCTAATTCCGTTGGGGATTATAGGCCTATTGCATGTTGTAATGTACTTTATAAGGTTATTACCAAGATACTAGCATCTCGGTTGGGGCCCATGCTAGGGTCTATTATTGATCAAGCTCAATCCATGTTTGTGGAGGGTAGAAGTATGGTGAAAAATATTCATCTTACTCAAGAACTTCTAAGGCAATACAATCGCAACAGGGTGGCTCCTAGATGCCTTCTTAAGATTGACCTTAGAAAGGCTTATGATTCGGTGAATTGGGATTTTCTTCGAAGTGTACTAGTAGGTCTTGGTTTCCCTACTATATTCATTGGATGGGTGATGGAGTGTATTTCTTCCCCTACATATTCTATTGGTCTTAATGGTGGACCCTATGGATTCATTAAGGGGTGGAGGGGACTTCATCAAGGTGATCATCTTTCTCCTTTTTTTTGTTTGTTATTTGTCTTGAATATTTCTCAAGGATGCTTAGGGATGTGACTAAGGAAAGTGAGTTCAACTATCACCCTAAGTGTGGCCCATTGAAGATAACTCATCTAGCCTTTGTCGACGATTTGATGTTATTTGCTAGGGGAGATCCTATATCGATCGGTATTATGATGGATTGTTAGAATAAGTTTGGTGACATGGCCGGACTTCGAATGAATGTGAGTAAATCAAACTTCTATATGGCAGGAGTGCATGGACAAGACCTAGAGGATATTTATCAAATAACTAACATGGCTAAGGGTTCTATGCCATTACGTTATTTGGGCATTCCAGTTGCGGCGGAAAAATTGAAGGTTAGCTCGTATGATTTGTTCATCAACAAAATCTCGGGTTACATTGGAGCATGGTCTAGAACTTCTTTGTCCTATGTCGGAAGGGTGGAACTTATTAGAATGGTGTTCCAAGGGGTTGAATGCTTTTGGTTATCCATCCTCCCTATTCCATCCACGGTTGTTTCTAAGGTTGTTACCATCTATTGTAATTTCCTTTGGGGAGCGAGGAAACCTCTAGTTGCGTGGAGTAATGTGTGCTTGCCAAAAACAGAGGAAGGACTTAGTTTTAGGTATATGAAATGTTGGAACTCAGTGCTTTTGGCAAAAACTCTTTGGAACATCCTATGCAAGAAGGATACATTGTGGGTTAGATGGATAAATCATGTTTTCTTACATGGCTACAATATTTGGGAGTATGGGAGAAGGAAAGATGACTCTCCATTGATTAAAAGGTTGCTGGAATTAAGGGGACAGATTGAAGGGATGAAGGGCAGACTGGGGGCTGGACGGACATACCAGCCTACTTACAGACATGGACTTGCTATTGGACCGAAATCATCGCAGTCACATGGAAATAGCATGACTGATGCGCAGACACATGAGGAATCACGGGGACATGGGCAGTCTGGATCACGTACACAGCTACCATTTACTGGACATGGACTGGTTGATGCACAAACTGGACAACTTACTTTGGCTAGCTGGGGAATTTCTGGCAGATTTTACACAAAAATAGCCTATGATTTTTTCAGGAAAAAGGTTCAAATGAGACCTTGGGCAGTGCTTCAGTTTGGGAACAAGTTCGAGGGTGGCTTAGTATTAGACGCTCTACGTCTACACTTCCAAGTGCTTTGAAGTGGATGAAGAAAGAGGCAAGGGGGACATCTTGGCATAGTAAAGCCAAAAAGATCGCACTTGCTAGTACCGTTTACCATCTATGGACAACACGCAATAGGAAATTTTTTGAAGGTCTTAATGCGCAAGTTGAGAGTGTTGTAAGACGGATTAAAACACATGTATACAAAGTTGTGTTTTCTTTGTATCCGCGTATTTTAGTTCTTTATGAATCTTTGGCGCTAGTTGAGTAACTTGTATTGTTATTTTCTTTTGATTCACTCGGGAATGCCTGGGGTTCTTATGTATTTGTCCTTTGATTTGCTCGGGAATTCCCGGTGTATCTATAAATGGTTTTGATCAATATAATACATTTTTACCGATTTAAAAAAAAAAAATTCAAATGTACCCATAAGTGTTGTGACATTTTACACATTCTATGTGACGAATATGGCTTATGCAGTAGCTAGCAGGTAGATATTTATGAGCAAGTTGGAATGTTTTTGTACATATTAGCACATGAAAAGGGATATCGACAGGTGAACACAATATTCAATCATTCGTTGCAAATAGTATGCCACTACTTCAAAGAGGTTCTCCGTGCCATCGTTGCGTTATCGTCACGTCTCATAAAACCCAGTCCGAACTATAACAAGTGCGAGGATCCCTAAGGCCTGACCAGACTAAGCATCCCTTGTTTCGAGATTACATTGGATATATTGATGGAATGCATGTGAAAGTTGTACTACCGCATCGTAAGTGTGTGAATTTCATAGGCCGAAAAAGGAGTACCGACACAAAATGTGTTGGCCACATGTGATTTCAATTTATGTTTCATGTTTGTGCTTGTTGGCACCACCAGGAATACGCACGACGCTCGAATATTGACTCGTGCTATATAAAGTCCAGAAATTTACTTTTCGCTACCAGTGTCGGGTGAGTATTATTTGGTTGACTCTGATTTTGCTAATCGACCGAAATATATGGCCCCATACAAAGGATTTGATTTATTGTACCATTTTCAAGAGTTTCACGATGATGAAACAGGTCATCGTTGACGTTTCCAGAATGCTCGTGAGAGATTTAACTATATTCAATCTTCGTGCAAAAACATGATTGAACGTGCCTTTGATGTGTGGAAGCAAAGATGACAATTCATTGACCGTATATATATACACGTTAATATTTTTCCATTCGTACATGGCAATGAACCTGCTCCTGTTCACATCATTTCAAAATTGTTCATTTTACACGTTTTCAAATGCATATTTTTTTATTGCCAACAATTTCAAAATCAAAAGAGGTGAGGAGGGTAAACATGTAAAAATGCACACAATTCCTTTTGACCAAAAGACATGTTCACTGTAGCGGGTCCCATTTTGATATGATATGAAAATGCATTTTTGGAATAAAGAATAAGGATCAAATGGATGCTATATTAGAACAACTATAAGAGATTTTCTAAATACAAAATATTCTTTATTTTAAAGAGACAATATTTAGCCCCTATTTGACACCCATTTTGGGTGGAAATTTTTGTACGGAGTAGTGATTGATGGAAGCTTCAAAGTTGCTTGTGATTTAATGGCGAATATTGTGAATTGTGAAAAGCAAGATAGTATTTTTAATGTCAGTTAAACTAGTTAATATTAATATTAAGATAAGTAACAAATCTATGGGCACAAAATCACAACGTTTATTACTGAACGGGCCGGGCTTATTGCAATAAATAATTAAAAGTATATATCGGTGAATACAATTCGACTAGGACAAGACAATTTTTTAAGTATTTTCAAAGTAAACAATTTTTTTGCAGTTCAATTTGATTTCAAACCACAAATTTAGTGAAATAAAAATAATATCTTTCATATAATTGAAAAATAAATATAAGTTTCGATCATAGAATTTGAACCTCAAATTCATTCTATTTGAAATAGATAATAATTTTTTTTGTCATAAATTATTATTTCCTTAAAAAGCCCGAGAAATCTTCTAGCAAATAAATTACAAAATTTTATTTTTTATTAATTGGGTGAACTGTTCAATTTAATTTTTAATGTTTTTCAAGGATTATGCTAGACGTACATGATGTGTACTTTGAGGTCTCTTTTCTCCCATTTTTTATTATTTTATTAACACTGGGAATTTTACTGGCTTCTTATTTTTTGGAATAAAAAGAATATACTTTAAAAAAGGAGAATTTCGATTCTAAATTTTTTCTTCCATTTATGATCTTTTATTTAAAGCCTATATGGCTTATTAATTTATGAATTATGTTAAACGTAGTGACATAATGAATGTCATAATTGACATATGACGGCCTCTATTGAGGGGCGTCTGTAGCAGGGGACCGTCATTTGTCAATTATGACACCAATTATGAAAAATACTATTTACGAATATCATTTTTCTTTTTAATAATCGAAACCTAGACAAGTTGAATTCAAACCAATAAATCACAATTTCGAGTGGGTTTCGTGTTCTTTTGGCTCATCCTTTTTTTTTTTTTTTCCAGTTTTAATTAAAAAAATTCTAACTAGTACAGTGAGGTAAGGTGGTTCTCTCAAAAATATTTTTTTTCCAATTAGATAAGGAATAATGCCAAGTGAGCCAATGCTTCAATTTCTTCTCTTATCAAAAACTCAAAAATCCTGATTTGGTCTATTGTTTGAAAATGATATACTTATGTGCAGTGGTAGAATTGCTGCAACTGAATCAGGCAGCGGGAGTTTTCCTAGAATAAGCAGAAATTACATGTAAAATTCTTTCCCTATTTTTCTTATTGTCTGTTACTGTATTTAATTCTTTCACAAGAGATTTTTCTTTCTTGAGATTTTCTTCTGTTTGTTCTTTCAGTTAATATGAAGAAAAATGGATAAATGAACACGATTATTAATAAATTCATGATTTCAAACCCATTTTGTTGAATTTTATTATTATTATTTTTTCATCTCCAACTTTTTAAATTACAATTATATGAATTTCTATATGATTTTGAAACAATAATGTTTTGCTGTTTTGGTTAGTTTGTTTAAAGAGATTAGTATTATTATCGATGAATTATTTGGGGGCTTTGTGCAGAATAATGGATTTAGGCGATGAAAAGCAGAAGGACTTGTGCTCCATCTGTCCGGTGAGTTAATTAGACTTTTTCCCCTTCTGTTGACTGATTTGTATTCTTGTAGTTGGTCGAGTTTGTGCATGACTGGCCGCTCTTAAAAGTAATTCAAACTTACTTTTAAGTTACTTAGTTTGCCAATCATGATCCTTTTGCCCTTTTAAGTTTGGTGGGTTTTAATTGATGCAAAATTAATTTTGCTCGATTGAATATTGATCTCACCGGAGCCATTAGGTAGTTTGTAGAAGTTATCGTTTATGCATAGGCTTTTCTTGATTGCACTCTCAAATTTAAAACCAGGTAGAAAACGATGCCTAATTTGTTACTAGAATTATTCTCTATTAGCTCGACACCTACAACTTCAAAATTCTTGACAAGTGCATAGGCTTCTAGCCATCACTATCTCCTACTCGTGCAAGAAACTAATCTCCCGTGTCAATAGACCATCCAGACGAAGGAGGGTCGACTTTAGCTAGTTCCTCCTACGTTTGTGAGGCTACTCTTTGGTAAGCTGGAATGCTTTTATGGTTCTTGTTTTGGATATCTTTAATAAATGATACTTTGGCTTCTCAGAATGGTAATTGTGGGGTTCGTTTATTCTGGCACATCATGCATTTCATCATCAGTATGTGGTACTTTATTCTGGGGCTGGCAAATATGTTTGAGAGCTTTCTCATCTCTAGTGGTTTGTTGAAGAGGTATAAAACCCTTAATATCAGCAGAGTTCAGTACCTGGCTATTGTTATAGACAGTGAAGAAGCTCTTCAGACTTTGAAAGTTCTCAATCTACTACGGTGGCTTGCAGCTATTGGTTTGAAAAATGTGTGCCTCTACGATAAAGAAGGTAAATGTGCCATGGCTTAGAGCATGCTTATCTAACCTTGAAAAGAGTGAAAGTACTTTTTTGGAGGGCAAGTAAAGACTTACTTCTGAACAAGCAAACATTTGGACTACCAAAAAAGTAACTTCTAAACGAGCTCAAATATTTGGCAGAAAGAGTTACTTGAAAGTAACTTTTGAACTTAGCCAAACATGCTTGTCACTACTGTATAATGTTAAGTAGCGTTGGCTAGACTTCTTGTCATAGTTGTGATTGCTATTTAATTTTCGTGTTGTAGGAGTGCTGAAGAGTTCCGAACAAGAAATCACGGAAAGATTAAAAAGTGAAAAAAGGTTTAAGGCACCGTCTTCTAATTGTGCAGTGTCTGGAGTTCAGGTTACTTGGCAATTTTCATTATGTTCAAATTTATGTAGTTGCGTTTCTAAAACTATATTTGCATTTGATTATAACTAACCCAGTGCAATGAATTCAACCATTTCTCCCTAAATGAGTAAAATTGACCGCAATTTGAGATACATGATGTTCTTTCATGCTGGGTACCGTTCCCTATAAAACACAGGAATGACAGGAAGAAAACCCCCCATCTCCTAGTCCCTCTTACAAAGATAACCTTTCACTTTTGGTTTCTAGAAATTGAAAGCAAGAACAGTTATTTTATTTGGCGTATCTGCTTGAGCTGGATGAAAATAAACTTCCACATCCGATAGGAGATTTAAGGATTTTTTTTTTCCCTTTTCTGGTACCTGGTGTATTTTTGAATCTTGTATGGATTTATGGCCTTCAAAAATTTATTCAACTCTGTATAGGAAATCACCCCAAATGACTCACTACTTGACCAGAAATGCATGAATCTAGAATTCATTTCATTCTCTGATGGAAAAGAAGCAGTTGCAAGAGCTGCTAATTTCCTTTTCGAGAAGCATTGTTCAAGTGACAATAAAAAGAAGCCGAATTTCACAGAGTCTGACATGGCAGGTGCTCTTAGAGCAATAGGTGAATTTCCTCCAAAAAATTCCACATTTAACCTTTTACAACAATTTGTAACATTTTTCCTCGTGATTTGATGAATATCTAACCATCTTTTGGTTAATACAGGTTATGTGAGGCCAGATCCTGATCTCATGCTAGTTTACGGGCCTGCAAGATGCCACCTGGGATTTCCAGCTTGGAGAATTCGTTACACCGAGATAATGTGAGTCCAATTATATACCTACCCAAATCCTCACTACTTTCCTCTTTCTTAGGGAACATCATAAAACAGCAATTAATTTGGCAAGCAAAATATTTACCGCCTTCGAAAGATGTTTACACTTTCATTTGATTTCAATTCTCTTCCTCCTAGTGTTTACCTCGACTAGCAGAATTACACTTTAATATCACTGTTTGTCTCTCGAAGTAGTGAGTATGAATTCTGATATCTGTACGAATTTGGAGACTGAAATTTTAACTGTGATTGAGTTGCAGGCATATGGGATCATTGGAGTCTATGAAATTTGGTTTCCTCATAAAGGCCATTCATCGTTTCACAATGGTGCATCAAAACTATGGTACAGTTATCCTTCTATTGCATGACATCAAATGTGTAAAAATTAATTGCATTTCATTTCCATTTCGTCTTATTTTCTTAGAAAGCAGAAATAAATTGATATTCTGGGGACATGTTTTTGGATTTTTGTAATCCCCTGTTACTCCTTTGATCCCCGACCACTTGACATGCGTAGATAATATTGTAGATAGACGAATATCTAAGAGAAAAAAGGAGGAAAGGAAGAAACCTAGTAACTTCTTGTAAGCACTTAATGAGTTTTGACTTGTGGTTTCTTCATAGCAATTTTTACAGGTTTATGTCTAGTCTTCTTAGTTTCTTCGAGAAAGGGGACTGATTGTTCAGTGATTTGAGTCGGAAATCTGATATTCAGACACAGTAAAACTGTCGTATTGTTTGTTCAAGTTATTCATAACTTGGTATTAGTGATGATAACAATACACACATAATTTCATTTTAGTTCATCTGCTTATTTACCTCATTTTTGTCTTTACTTTCTTGTCCTTCCCAGGTAAATGAAACTGTTAAATTTGGAGTGGCATTTTCTTGTATAATGACCACAATAAATCTCGTGTTCGGGGAACACTGCCACTAGAATTTACCTAATCGTAGATCGAGTTCTGATTTGTTTTGTTGGAGTTAGTCTATTTTGGTCTATATGTACAATAGAACCTTTGGTTCGTCCCAACATTTTCCACAACAGTTCTTCGATATCAAACATATCATTTTAATGTGGTGGTTTCCCTTATTTGTCCTATTTTGGAAATTCAAAATATATAAAAGTTATCTCTCTCTTTAAAACGCACAGCCACTTTCTTATTGTTGTGGGTGCTGACTTTTCGTAGATGGATTGGCTAAGTTTTCAAGTGTTTATAAGCAGTGAGTCTCATCACGTGCAAAAACATGTAGCTGATAAATGAAAAAAAAAAATGAATCTTTCTATTCCGTAGAGATCATCATTTTCTTGCGACTCTAGGGCTTTCTAAATTTAAAAATGTCATCTGTGGCAATAACCACCTAAAAATTCGTTAGTACTTCGTTAACACACATCAATGAGCACGGGCTCCATTGCCTGTGGAGAGGTAGCAATGAGAAGAATTAAGTTAAACTTCCATGTTAATTGTATCAAAGCAACGATGAAAAATTATCATCCCCGTCGATCCAATCAGGATCCATGTTGCGCCGTATAAGGCATCACTCTCTTATCGCACTTCACCACCATCTTACCAAGGTTGAACCTTCAATTGATCTATGATCATCTTAGAGAAAAACAACTCCAATCTTTTCTTTGCTATTACAGGAGCTTAACATAAATGTTGTTATGGAAAACATTCAAACTATAATGTCAAGCACTGTCCAATCCGTTAAGATTTGAGGATCTATCTTAAAATGTCAACTTTATTAAAAGGAGTAGCATAGTCTTTTATAAGTTAGCTTATGTTTATATCTTTATTCGATGTGAGATTCTATCCCTTAACATGCTCCCGCAAGATGGTGGCTCGTTTGAGCAGACCAATCTTGAAATCCGTATGCTCACTTTTTGAAGTGTTAATTGGATTGAATTGCTCGTTAGAGCTTAATGTGCTCTGATACCATATTAAGAATTGTGGTTCCATCTTAAAAGGTCAACCTTATTAAGAGGAGTAGCTCAATCCTTTATAAGTTGACTTATGTTTACATCTTTATTTGATGTGAGATTCTATCACTTAACACAATCATTATAAAGCATCGACTCATAGACTTATTTATCCCCAAACTATTATTCTTATCATTTTTATTATGTCAAATTTGAGTGGATAATATTTGAACTTAGAAAAAGAAAAACTTTAATAACCTTCTATATTTAAAATTGATTGATCAATTGGTTCTTCCTTACTTCGAAGTAAAATATTACTTAAAAGTAAGTCTTGTTGAATGATGTTATATTCTTGTAGTTGGTTGAGTTTGATCATGCTTAAATTTAAATTAAACTTACTTTTAAGTTACTTATTTCAATCCATACATAATTCATATGGATGGCCAAAAAAAAAAAAATCAGTATTGAGTATTGATTACACCTTGGACATAGTTGGATGTGCGTTGTCTTTTCTTGGTTGCACACACTAATTTGGAATATAGATTACTATCTTATCTTGTTTCATTGTCAGTAGTTAATCTCCATTGTCCTACGTTTGGCAAGGCTAGAGATTTTTATGAGTTGTTCGGTATGGTAGATAGAAATATTACTAAAGAAGAAAAATAAATTAAAATATAATTTATTATACTGTTTAATCTTGTCTATTACTATGTAATACATTGTACGATACATTATTCAAGTGAATAAAAATATGTTGAAAATCTCCGCTTATTGTACTCTCTAATCTTATTATACCAAACATGGCCTTATGGCTCTTGTTTGGCAATTATGGGGTTAGTTTAGTTTGGCACATTATGCATTTGTAGTATTGTTTGTTTATATTATTGGGTAATTAGCACATAACGTTCTTACATTTCATTATTATTGTGGAAACGTCTTTACCTTTTATTTTTTAACATTTTCACCTTTATTTTTACATTTTATTGCGTAAAATATCATTTTCATTTATTTACTCAATTAAAAATTGTGAAATGACGAATACTCTTCTATTTAAATAAAACAATTAAAAACGCTTCAGCTGAAAACACGTTTTCCTCCTTACTGGATCGAATATAGGGCTTGGTTTCATTGGGCTCACTTCCACAAAGATTAAGGATAATAGGAATGGGCCAAAGATCATATCATCATCGCCTTATGTGGGTTGGACTGACATCACAGCCACACATAGTTTAATGGAAAAATGAGTCCGGACTTACTTGAACCTTAGGAACCACTAGACTATGCAATTCAGATTTTAATTTAAATCGAATGATCACAAATTTAATTGGATCTATAATTTTTTAACCACATATTTTATTAACTTTTATCAATATCTACTAAAAATTTAATTTTAATCATCAGGGCTCGTGTACGTTGATTATGGATGGTTTCATATCATTCACAGTTTCAAGTCATTTACATTCAGAGTCGACCAATTTTCAAAGTAGTGTAATTACACCATGGGCCCTTTCAAGCATTAACCTAAAGAGAAATATTACTCTGTAATGAGATTTGTGTGAACGAAACAATTAAAAATTATAATTGAAGAATAGAAAAATGTGGCCAAATTTCGATTAATTCGGCTTCCCCCATTGGAGTTCCAACCCAAGAAACGAAAGTTAAGTCCTTGTTTGGCTTTCATTTTTTTTTCACAAAATGAGTTTTAATTAGATATTTCTTGGGGTCCACAAATTTTATTAACTTTTCAATTATATATTTTATCAACTTTTCAAAATCTACAAAAAATTTGATTCTTAACTAAATGAATAATAGAAAAATCTGATCAAAATCCAACCAATTCGACTTTTCGCACTGGAGTTCTAACCCAAGAAAACGAAAATTAAGCCCCGATTTTGCCATCATTTTTTCACAAATTCATTTTCGACCATATATTTCATGAAGTCTATAACTTTTATCAATTTTTTAACTAAACATTTCATCAACTTTTCAAAATTTACTAAAAAATTGATTCTCAACTAAACTGAAAAGGAACTAAATAACAAAGAATCCAAAAAGCATCTGTCCTCGTTCAAAACACCCCACTTCCCTTCAAACCAATCCACCACCGCTAGTCAATACATCTCGAAAATCATTGCATTTTTACCATCAATTTTCACATTTGCAAAAGAAAAAAAGTCCTTGTTACCATTTGGTTACTCATGAAAAATTATCTTTTATCTAGGGCAAATGTTAAACTTTTTCTAATTAAAAAGAAATGCTCCCTACATCGAAAACATGGACGGATTTCGGGGGCCGGGCCGTAGATTTATTTTGTTGCACGTGAATTTATTTTCTTCTACTTATTATCCCGGCTTGTAATTCGGTCCTGGATCCATCTCTGATCGAAAATATTACCATGATGTTGATCGACAAATGAATATCAGAAACAAATATTAGAGAAAACCAACACAATAATGAAATAAGAAAATCTAAATAAAAATGTTTAACACCACGAAATTGTTGATATATTCCTTTTTCTTTAGCTTCCGATTTCCTTTTAGCATTGCAACATGTTGGGATTGGAAGATGGGGGCAACATCTAGATGACGATAAAGAGGGACAAAAAATTAAATCTCGATTATAAGAAATCAAGAGGCATTAAGAACCAAAATAAAGTTAATAAATATTGATTTTAATGAAGAAAAGTATATATATATTTTTATGTAGAAGTTTGATATTCAACGGATTCGTATAACTTCATCTCTTTTCGTATAACTTCATCTCTTTTCTTTTTTCGTGTTTATTAATTAAATGAAAGATGTATACTCTTCTAGATTTTGTACTCCAGCACATTCAGAATAATAGGACAAATATTGTTGTTAACCTCGAGACTTTAGTATCTCGTATCGATTGTACATGTAAAGCGATTTCGACATATTCAGAACCATATTACATATAAAGACTTTGTGTTTCAAATCTTCAATAAAAGAAGTTAACAATTTTTTTTTTATCGAACATTAAATTATTTGTGGTTATAAAGCAAGAGCGCAACAAGAGGGGAATAGAATGACATTTGTTGGGCCATTATTCTCCAATAAACTAGCATAAAATAAGGCGTCAAGTTAAATAGAATCGTGGAATATTCAACAAATTAAATAATATTCGAAAATAATAATAAAATATTTCCAAAAATAAGAAATGTAATGTGTGGTTGAGTTTCCATTTATTGTGGGGGGTCAGTTTTGGGATGCAAAATAAACTTTTTGTTGAAACTTTTCTCATGCACATGCACATACACTTCCTTTTGAGATAATCCTCCCTCCCCTTCTCCTAAAGGTACTATTTCTCCTCCTCTCTCTCTTTATATATATATATATTTCTCTCTCTCTAATTTTCTTGTTTCTTTTGTTTACGAATGGTAGAAACTTGATAGAAGGTTCATTGAATCTTAAAAAAGGGGGAACCCGAATGCTCGTTTGGGAGGAGTCTATTCAATCATAAATTTTATGTATCGTGGTGGTAATATAACTACCTTTAAATAATTTTTATCAACATGGCGGACCCACCTTCTGTCTCGTTGCCTCCTCCTAATTCATCATCTTCTTCACCTCCACCGCATTCGTCGCCTCCACCTGATTCATCGTCTTCTTCACCTCCACCACCACCAAGGGATTCAGATTCCAAGTTGCTTCAGGCACCTATGTCAAGCCAAAGAAAAGACTCAGATGACGATTCATCTCGAAGTTCGCCACCGCCTCCGCCTCCGCCACCACCACCACCTCCACC
>CAIGRB010120947.1:124686-136487 GCA_903798255.1 Fraxinus quadrangulata
TAAAATTAAATTTTGAGTAAATTTTAATAAAAATTGATGAAATGTGTGACTAAAATTAATTGTTGATTTTAACTTTAAATTTTAATATGATTTTAATCTAAATCAAAAAGGGGCTAAACATTTTTTAAATATAAAATTGATGAAATGTGTGATTAAAATTAATTATTGAATTTAATATTAAATTTTAATCTAAATAAAAAAGGGGCTAAACATTTTATTTTCTCTTCAAAAGAATATATTTGTGAGTTTAAAAATAATTTAAAAGTAAAGATAAGCAATTTAAAAACAAGTCAAGTTTCAATATTTTTTTTAATTTCTTTTTTATGCACTCACCCCCACACCCGATTAAACTTGAGTTGGACGCAGTTAGTGCTTACATTGGATTGGGACCTCCAGAGAGAGATCTGCAGTCGAGTCTACTTGCTACAGATATATAAGAGGTCATTGCGAATTTTTCAAACCGAAATCCACATCAGGGATCTGCAAATTCTTCTTACTTTATTGCACCTTACCTCACAGATCTCTGTAAAATGGCTCAACCTCTCGTCAAGAAAGACGACGATCGCGATGACGAAGGTGTGTTTTCAGATTTTTTTTGATTCTTATTTACTGCTCATTGTTGAATTATTTCGGTTTTTGTTATTCAATTGATTCATTTCGGTTTCCATTCACACTCTAGTTTATCCCTTTTCTACATTTCAGTGTCAGATCTACATTTCCTGGTATATCAGGAATTATGGATTTAATCTAAAATTGAGTGCGCTTGATCCTTTAGCATATGATTTTGGTAGTACTTGAGTTTTGTATGTTCCTGTTGTTTAGGAAATATGGATTTAATCATAAATTGAATACCTTTTAGCATATATTTTGGTAAACTAGAGTTTTCTTCCACTTATAGGCATTTTAATTGAATGATTTGATTGATTTATAACTCTTTGAGTTAATTATTTCCTTGATTAAGTTATAGGTACATGTTTTGTGAACTTGTGTATATTGTGATATTCGTGGGATGCAGAATAAGATTGATGGAATAATTTCTTTGATTGGTTGGAATTAGATTATTTTTGATAAGTCAATTGCTGTTTCGGTCTACTTAATTTGGGGTCCTAGGCATGCTGATGTTGATTTTGTTCTTTTCCAGCAGAGTACTCTCCGTTCTTGGGGATTGAGAAGGGTGCAGTGTTACAGGAAGCTAGAGTTTTCAATGACCCTCAGCTGGATGCCAGGAGATGTTCACAGGTACTTCTTTTTGTTTTTTGCAGATCAATTCAACCATGGATTTCGTGATTTTGTATGAAATAATCAACAGTTATACTTTTTTAGGTTATCACGAAGCTCCTGTATCTTCTGAATCAGGGTGAGACATTTACAAAGGTCAGATTGTCATGCTGTTACAAATTACACCTCTCTCTTTTTCTGATGCGCAGACTTGAAACACTACTAAATTAGCACAAGTTTTATATTGATAATACTGCACATCTGGCAATAGAATTTAAACCATAGGTCTTTTTGTGAATATATCAATGTTAATTTGATTTCTAAAGTTTATCAATTCCTAACGATAAAATTAGATGACTTTAGAGATTCACTCAGACATCTTTACTCTGCATATTTATAGTAACAGCCCATTAGCATTGAGAAAGCACTGAATGGTGAACTCTGTTTGTATACTCATCATGCCTTAGGTGATTACTTGGAAATGTTTGAACATTTTATTTGGACAACCTTTGCCAAGTCATATTTTACTTGCATATCACCTTTGTATATTATATTTCGTTTTCCAGTTTCTAAGTACTGTTTTCAAGATCTTAAATATGTAAGGAGTTTGATTTGAAGTTCCCCAACAAAAGTGCGAAAATGAGACGAGTTTTCCATTCAATTTGATAACTGACTTCCAAGAAAATGACATAGTTTACTTTTAGTGACTTGTATGGACTCGTGCATCCATATGTCTCGTCTTACCTCTCAGTTTTTCTATATCGTATTGGTTACTAAGATGCATATATATTTCATGTATATAAAGTTGAAACATTGACACATAAATATCCTTTTTATAGACTTTCTTCTCTGAAAATTGTGTATGATGAGATGTGTTTTGAGACAGTGAGATTTCTCAGTGTACTTGTCTACATTGTGAAATTGCAAACATTTCCTTAATGCTTTTATTTGTTAATTCTTTTATATTGTATTTCATCATCGTTTTACTTTGAAGTCTCAAAGCTTGATTTAATAAGCTCATATTCACTTAATTTCTAGATTGAAGCCACAGAAGTATTTTTTTCCGTTACGAAGCTGTTCCAGTCCAGAGATATTGGTCTCAGGAGAATGGTTTATCTCATGATAAAGGAGCTTTCTCCCTCTGCAGATGAGGTTATATGGTTTCTTTGTTTTTATTTTTACTTTTTCTTTTAAAAAATGATTCCATCCTTTCAGAGTAGTAGAAAATGAAGTCTTTCGTTTTTGACATCAAAGGTTATTATTGTCACAAGCTCCCTCATGAAGGACATGAATAGCCGTACTGATATGTATCGGGCAAATGCAATACGTGTGTTGTGCCAAATAACTGATGGAACACTTCTAACACAAATTGAAAGGTATCTCAAACAAGCTATTGTTGACAAAAATCCAGTGGTTGCCAGTGCTGCCCTTGTCAGTGGCATTCATCTGTTACAGGTACTACCAAATGTTTGAGAAGTCAAATTCATCTGCTAGTTAAGTGAAATTTCTGGTGTAACATGTACTTTTTGACAGACAAACCCAGAGATAGTGAAAAGGTGGAGTAATGAGGTACAAGAAGCTGTTCAATCTAGGGCTGCACTTGTGCAATTCCATGCACTTGCTTTGCTCCATCAGGTATTTTATTTTTTTGTCTGATAGGATTTAATTGACTCTCTTTTACCAATATATGTTTCTCTTCCTACCTTTGTTAGGTTTTCTATTGATGTTGGACAATTCTAACGAGGAACTATTTCTTGCTGTGATAGGATTTTATTTCTTGTTTAGATTGGAACTTTTTATTTTTTTAGGTTTTTGATTACTTTTCTTTTAGGTTTTAATTACTCATCTTCCTTGAGCTATTAGGATTAGGAGATTATTTTGCCTATATAAACAAAGACTCTGTAATATTTCAATGGTCAATTCATTACAATAAAATTATCTCTACAAATTTTTGAGTTGGTTCGACCTTATTCTTATTTCACGAACTCTAATTCCGCTTTTGCACCAAAATTGATATTAGAGTAAGGTTTTGCCTTTTGCTGATAGTCAGCTATGGTGGTAGTGAGATGCATCCTCGTGCGTAGATCGGAGGATTGCAAAATTATCAAACTCAATCCAGAATCTGTAATGAATGATTGATAGGTTCGAAGACATTGTTGACAAAAAAATTGCAGATTTTCACTGCTACAAATGTTGGCTGCTTAAATGAGTCTATAACGTGGCAAGAAGTGGCTAGAGATTTTCCTTGAATCCAAGCTAGGTTCAAATTCTTACAATGTGATAAATATTCCCTTCTTCAACCAACTCGAGGACGAGTTTTTCCCAATTCGGGGAGATTGATGTAGGACAATTCTATTACAAACAGGATGGAGAATTATTTCTAGTTTCACAAGATTTTATTTCTTGTTTAGATTTGGACTTTTCATTTTTCAGGATTTTTATGACTTTTTTGTTTTTTTATGTTTTAATTAAGCTATTAGGATTGCCTATATAAACAAAGACTCTGATTTTTTCAACGATCAATTCATTACAATGAAATTATTCTTGTTTCAATAACTCCGCACAGTCTATTTATGCTCCCTGCTTCGAGTTTTTTAGTTTGTATTTGAATAACAAAATTAGAGCATATATGGGTTTCAGCCACATGATCGTTTGCAAATAATAAGAAATTTTACTACTAAATTATAGCTGGGGGCAGTGCAAGAAGAATTTGAAACTAATTTTTTCTAGGTGCCTCTCCTGATAATTTTCTTAACTTATGCTCATTTTTAGTACAAGAGAATTCAAAAGTTGTTTGCTTGGTTTTGGCTTTGGCTTCTTATTCTCCTTCATAAAAAGGAGGGATGCATTCTTCCTCATTTTCCTCCAAGTATTGACTAGCTTGCAAGTTCTATAGCTTGCTTCTGTGAATCATTGTGATTTTTTTTAATTTTGTTCATCGCACCGTGTAAATATATGTTTCTTTTGGATACAATACTTGTATGAGTGGAAGTCTCCACGAATTGTGTTCTAGGTGCCATATTTCTGAAAAATGGTAGTTCGTTGACGTGTGTATAATAAAATGAATAATCATGCGTATAAAGATGTTCCTCCGATCTATTTTTTGTAGATGATGGCATATTTTTAATTTTCTTCTTCCACTTCACATGACAAAGGAATTTCTGTTTTTCTATTCTTATTTTGGGGGGTGAGGAAGAGAAATGTGGATAATCATAAGGATCTATATTTCAGTCCTTATTCACTAGACTTTTGATTTGTTTCTGAAAGGAGTAGCTGAATTTATTGTTGGTATAATTTCCTTAAAATTTAAGGCAATATATCTCTTTCTTTGTGTCAGCTTACAAGGATGAAAAGTGCATGCTCAGTAATGTGTTAGCTTCACTCTTGATTCTCCGAATCATGGTTTATGGAGGGTCTTCATTATAAACACATGGCTAGCTTTTGCTTACATGTTCTATTGCTAAATTTGCAGATACGACAAAATGACCGATTAGCTGTTAGCAAGCTAGTAACCAGCTTGACAAAGGGGAATGTTCGATCACCTTTAGCTCAGTGCTTACTGATTCGTTACACTAGTCAGGTGTTGTTTTAATTTGATAATGATGTGAAATGTCTTTCTTTAGTTTTGTCATATCTGCTTACTGATTCGTTACACTAGTCAGGTGTTGTTTGGATTTTATAATGACGTGAAATGTGTTTCTTTAGTTTTTTCAGATCTCATAAGTACTGATTGGTCATGCTATCACTTGAAATGCGTAGGTTATAAGAGAGTCGGGTGTAAATACCCAGACAGGGGATCGCCCATTCTATGACTATCTTGAGGGCTGTCTCCGTCACAAAGCTGAGATGGTTATCTTTGAAGCAGCTAGGGCAATCACAGTATTGAGTGGTGTGACTACCCGAGAGTTGACTCCTGCAATAACTGTACTGCAGCTCTTCTTAAGTTCATCGAAGCCAGTGCTTAGGTTTGCTGCTGTCCGGACTTTGAATAAGGTTGTTCTTTCTATAACGATTCTAAACCATCCTATTGTACTTGTTACTTTTGACGTGCTTATGAATTTGTGCTTTATTTAGGGTGTGTTTGAGCCACATTATTTTGGAAGAATGTATTCTGGAATAGTAGATTGATAGAAAATGTGTGGTTGAAAAAGAAGGAAAAGTTATTGATGAGATGAAAAATATTATTTTATTGAAAAATATATGGTTGAAATGAGTAAAAGAATGAGAATGAAAAAAATAATGTGGGTCAAACAGGGACTTATTAATATTTTCTTTGCATTAATTGACTCCCTCCCTCTCTCAAGATGTAGTTATACTTTTCACTTTTTTTCCCTTCTTGATTTTATGAAATGAAACTGAATTCTGAATCTACAGATTTTTTCATTTAATAATGACTCTGAATGAGCTTGCCCATGCTCTATGATAGAAAATTAGACACGAGTAACTGAAGAGTTCATGATGGTACATAACATTTTCTGCAGTGTAAATTACATTTCTGCTCCCAGACATTGATTACTCACATTTGTCATCTTTTATTTTTTTGGTTAGAAATCATTTTAAGGGGTGTTTGATGGATATTATTGAGGAAAGAATGTGTTTAAAATAGTGTTATGATGGAAATATGTGGTTAAAAAGTAAGGAAAAATTAGTAATGTGATGAAAAATATTATTTTATTGAAGAATGCGTGGTTGAAAATGAGTTTTGAAAGAATGTATTTTGAAAGAATTTGTGTCAAATAGGGGCTTAATTTTAGATGTATTTGATAATTTAATTAGTTACCTCACATTCTCTGGTAATTTGATAAGCTGTAATTGCTAGATATTTTACATATTAGAGCATTTATATCTTGCAACTATTGTAAGGAAATTCATTTTGAGGGTATCGAGTATTTCAAAGCTTTTGTATGGCTACACGACCTTCCATACACCAACATTATGTTAACCAAATTTAATTATATTATGGAAATGGAATATTTGATGGTAAAGGTCTTTCAGTACTTGTTTCTCCAAGGAGTTAGGACTTAATAAAACTAAACTGTTTTGGGAATTGTACATGTCTCAAAGACATTTTATTTATGTAATCCGTTTTCATAATCTTTATGAGTTCCACGAGAAGTATTGTTTCCAGAGGAGTCGTGGCATCACAGTTCAATATTCTATGCACCTTCTGTTGTCCATCATATAAAACGATGTTTTGGTTGATTCAATATTTGGCCAATTAGAGAACCCTTTTAAGGTTTCACTTCTGCCATTTCCAATATATTTGCTCCCTTCTGCTTACTGTCTATTTTATGATGCAATGGCTTTCTATTTTGAAGTATTTCAAACTTTCAACTTTTATGTAGGTGGCCATGACACATCCTATGGCTGTAACGAACTGTAATATAGACATGGAGAGCTTGATTTCGGATCAAAATAGAAGCATTGCCACCCTTGCCATTACAACCCTACTGAAAACGGGCAATGAATCGAGTGTTGATCGTTTGATGAAACAGATTACAAATTTTATGTCTGATATTGCTGATGAATTCAAGATCGTTGTTGTAGACGCTATAAGATCATTGTGTCTAAAATTCCCCCTCAAGTACAGATCTCTGTAAGTTATTGTACAATTCCCTGGATTCAGATTGATGAACTTCATGTTCCATGTATTTCAAGAGTACTACTGCACTAGTATCTAATTATGCTCTTGCCCATGGGTTTTCTTCAGGATGAATTTTTTGAGCAATATTTTGAGAGAAGAAGGTGGATTTGAGTACAAAAAGGCAATTGTGGATTCAATTGTGATCTTAATAAGAGATATTCCCGATGCCAAAGAAAGTGGACTACTTCACTTATGTGAATTCATTGAGGACTGTGAATTCACGTATCTTTCCACCCAGGTTGACCTTTTACCACGACACCTTTCATTTTTTATGCAATTTTTGTTTGGTGCATGCTCATATGGTTTATTATTATTTTTCAGTACTTAACTAGAATTATACTTTAATGGTACCTTGTTAGATCCTACACTTTCTTGGAAATGAAGGACCAAAGACCTCCGATCCAAGTAAATATATCCGGTACATCTACAATCGAGTGATACTTGAGAATGCAACTGTCCGGGCCAGTGCTGTCAGTACGTTGGCAAAATTTGGTGCAATGATTGACTCATTAAAAGTATGACTGGATTAATCTCTATTAACATCATTGTTTAGTAGACATGAGTTATTAACTTGAAGGTAATCATTTGCTTTCTATGCTGCAGCCCCGCATATTTATTCTGTTGAGACGTTGCCTTTTTGACAATGATGACGAGGTCAGTTTCCTTTTCTATTGGGACTTTTAAGCATGTTACTATTTTTGTAATTGCACATATATAATTTTTTGTCTCAAATTTCCAAGATTTGAAAGTCTCAGATTCTATAAATGAGAGTAGATTAGGGACGTCTCCAGATTGTACGTAAGAATTCCTTCTGTTGAATGGAAAAGAATTTCTGGCATAATAGTAGTGCTGAATTTGTCAGTACTATTGCTTCCACAATTTCAGCTCCCCATAAAGGGCAGAAAATAGAAAATCTGGATCAAAGTGCTAGCCAATTTGTATCTATGTTCTTTCTACAACAAATATGGTTCACTATTCTAGTTCTTTTTTTTCCCTCTATTTTGTATTTCTACATTTTGAAAAATCTAAGATTAAGAAACAAGATTTGCATGTATTTTTTTAATTGAATTTTTTTTTTTGATAAGGTTCCTTTCCTAGAAATTTACTCTGGGTATTAGAGAAAGACGTATTAATTAGTTATATCAATATTAGTACAAGTAGTCATATTAGATTCATCAATATTATTAAGCATATGCAATCAGGCACGAGTGTTAACTTCAGTAAGGATAATGATATAAAATCTCCTATTACTATAAACTTGCATTGAAAGTCGACCTCGAGTCTTTATCTTTTTGCTTCTGTTATGGATATATTCACATGACATCTACAAGGTGTCATCTTTTGGTGCATGATTCATTGATGATATAGTTTTACTTATGAAGTAGCTGTTTTGAATCTAAAAGTTTTAGTATGAATAAGGATGATAGTAGAGCATTATCAACCAATACTGTGACCAGGATTGCTTATTGCAACCTTGAGTTTATGGTTTTCCTTGTAGGACATCATTTTGCCTTTTCTTTTGCAGGTTCGAGATAGAGCAACCCTGTACTTGAATACCCTTGGAGGTGATGGTTCGGTTGTTGAAACTGATAAAGATGTGAAGGAATTTTTGTTTGGCTCTCTTGATATTCCATTGACCAATATGGAGACAAGTTTGAAAAATTATGTGAGTATTCATCTTAAGTTGTTGCTTTTTTTGAGCATTCTTGTTGTTTTCTGTTTGTGTTTCATATACTGTTTGAAGTCACCATTTGTTCTTTTCGTTGCAACAGATACAAAACCCATCAGAAGAACCTTTTGACATTCATTCTGTACCCACAGAGGTCAAATCTCAGCCCCTTGCTGAGAAAAAAGCCCCAGGGAAAAAGCCAACTGGTTTGGGTGCTCCCCAAACTGGCCCCACTTCAACAGCTGATACTTATGAAAGGATACTATCCTCTATCCCGGAGTTCGCAAGTTTTGGAAAGCTTTTCAAGGTTTGGGCAGAATATCTATACCGAATCCCTCGTTGGATTAAATTTTATAATTTCTAATTAATGTACTTTATGAACTTTGTTTTGCATGATCAGTCATCAGCACTGGTGGAGCTTACTGAAGCTGAAACTGAGTATGCAGTTAACGTTGTCAAGCACATTTTTGATCGCCATGTAGTTTTCCAGTACAACTGCACTAACACAATTCCAGAACAGCTACTGGAGAATGTGAGATTTTTCTTTTGCTTACTGAAATCTGACATTAGTTTAAAAATTTGTTCTCTAAATTTTTTCTCTCCTGCCAGGTGTTTGTTATTGTGGATGCTTCCGAAGCTGAAGAATTTTCTGAAGTAGGATCGAAACCTTTAAAATCTCTTCCTTATGATACACCAGGACAGACATTTGTGGCATTTGAGAAACCTGAAGGCGTCCCCGCTGTCGGGAAGTTTTCAAACATGCTGAGGTTTACTGTTAAAGAGGTACTTGTACCTCCCATTGGCCCAATGGTTTTTGTGGATTATTTTCACAACTGATCATCATGTTTGGCTAAGCTTGATAGCAGTAGAAGTTACTTTTTATTTCCAAGCATGTCTGGATAATTTATGTTTTTTTTCTTACTTTTAAGTTAGAGAAATTACTTATTTCGAAAGTAACTCTGACCTTACTCTCAAAGGAACTAATTTATTTCCAACTTGGACCGATAATATATAATATATGTTAAATTTATTTACTTACAAGTAAATTTTTAAAGCTTAGCCAAACATGCTCTTATGCACAACACTATAGGAATTTGTAGCTTCAGTTCTCCAACATGTAACTGGATAGTAGATATATATTTGAAGCAAAAAGATATGGGCATGATATATTTGCAATATGAGGGATGAATATACACACACACACACACATGTGTGTGTGTGTATATATATTGCTTTTATAATTGTATACATTGCCAATTTTGGGATATACATGAATATGCCATGCTCATGGTTGCAACTCCAGTCATAAAATCTTTGATTAATGATCGGAATCATTATTGGCCAACTAGGTTGATACCTCGACTGGTGAGGCTGAAGACGATGGAGTGGAAGACGAATACCAACTCGAAGATTTTGAGGTTGTTGCAGCAGATTACATGGTTAAAGTAGGGGTCTCCAACTTTAGGAATGCCTGGGAAAGCATGGGCCCCGATTTTGAACGTATTGATGAATATGGTCTCGGGCCAAGAGAAAGCCTGGCAGAATCTGTTAACACCGTCATCAATCTTCTTGGCATGCAGCCCTGCGAGGTTAGTATTTTGCCTTTTGCATTTTCACCATATAATTGGACTTTCAGATTTCTCTTCTTTTTCTCTTAAGCTAGCCATGACAGTTCACAAGGTGCATTTCAATAATTTCCTAGCTCTAGAGCATTGTGTCGAAGAAATTAAAATTTTCCAATATGTGAGGATTTTGCTCGATGAAGTGCGGACTTCCAGATTCTTTAGTGTTCTTAGATGATAGTTTATGCTGCCGTTAGAATTATAATAATTTTTACTGTCAACCTTTTGGTTCTGGGAGGGAGCTGAAAGAGTACATTTTCTTTTATTTATATCTTTTTCCAGGGAACAGAGGTTGTCCCGAGCAACTCAAGATCACATTCATGCCTATTATCTGGCCTATATATAGGCAACGTGAAGGTTCTCGTCCGATTATCGTTTGGAATTGATGCGTCGAAAGAGGTAGCCATGAAGTTGGCCGTTAGATCGGAGGACGAGAATGTCAGTGATGCAATCCACGAAATAGTTGCAAGCGGGTAGTTCTGGTGCCCTCATTTTTCGATGTTTCTTGGTTCTGAATTTTGTCGAATATTAAATGAGAATAGGGTTTAATTTTGTGTAATTGGTAAAGACTACTGCTACTTTGGTAAATGGACTCCCAACTTTCCCAGCAGTGGATTTGGTCCGCTATGAAATTCAATATTTTCTTATAATTTAATCTCTGTATATATTACCTCATGTTTGATATAGAGCCCTGTTTGAAAACCATTAAATTCTACATCCCCTCGATAAATAATTTTGCACGTGGACTTTTCCTACTTTTTAACAATACATTCTATAAAAAAAATATTTCTTATAAAATTGATTCTCAAAAAATCTTCATTAAACTTGCATTGTTCTCCCAAAATAAAGGGAAATGTTTTGTATAGTTCTCGTGGGAACCCTGCTTATTTATATTTTGTTAGGGTTTGATTGGCTGATGACTCATTCTTTTATTTGTTCAAATTCTGAAGTGTATTAATGGCTATATTTTGGGGCTTCAATTGCATCTATATGAGATTAAGGGTTTGACATGATTTTTGCTGTTGCTTCTTGTAGAAAAGATTCTTGAGTAAGTTAAGTTATCTTTTAAAATTAATTTTTAAAAGAATTTATTTCGGAAGTGATTTTAGAGAAAACCTCATTGGATCAAATTTTCCTAAAAACTCTTATAAATAAAAGAAGGTTTTTTTCATAAAATTAACTAAATAAATCCAAAAACAGCCGTTTTCAATTTATTATGATACAAGATAGTTCAAAAGAATATCGCAGAAATTGCAAACGTATAGTACAAACTTCAAATAATAGATCATATCGAAAACAACATATAACTAAATTAACACTATTAAATGGCGTTTGGTGCATTAGAATATTATGACGCGTAGGTATAACTTGCTACTTAATAATTAATGTCTTATTATGATTATTATCGATATTTAATTCGTTATACCATCAGTTGTGTAGTCCCTAGTACGGCAAATAACAATTTCATGTCATGAGTTGCAAGTCTTATAGTTGCATAAATTGATCTAATTATGCTACATGAACATCAAGGTTGACATAAATTTTGATAAAATGGTAAGTGACATTTTATGTTAAGCTTTTTTGTCGAATCTTTATGGTAAAGTAACCAAGGGATTGGTTTTGATTAGACGTCATCCCATATTCGAAA
>CAIGRB010120977.1:2007-13101 GCA_903798255.1 Fraxinus quadrangulata
TACTCCATATGGACTTAATGGGACCATCTAGGATGGAGAGTTTTGGTGGTAAGTGACATATTTTGGTTGTGGTAGATGATTTCTCTCGATACACATGAATTGAGTCGTTGAGAGAAAAATCTGAAATATTTAGTCTTGTCATATCTTTGTTCAAAAGGCTTAAAAATGAGAAAGACTTCACAATATCTAGATTTCAAAGTGATCATGGAAAATAGTTTGAAAACTCTAATTTTGAGAACTTCTGCCTAGAGGAGAGAATCCAGCATGAGTTCTTATCACCGATCACTCCATAACAAAATGGCATTGTTGAAAGAAAAAATCGCGTGCTTCAAGAAATGACTAGAGACATGCTTTTATGGTAAGAGACTAGCTATACATTTCTGGGTTCAAGCCATCAACACTGCCTGTCACATAGTGAACAGAGTTTACCTTAGACCTAAAACTGATAAAATATTATATGAGATATGGAATGGTAAAAGTCCTACTTCGAGTATTTTCGTGTGTTTGACAGTAAGTGCTATATTCTAAGAGATAGAGAGAATGTGGGCAAGTTTGACTCCAAGAGTGATGAGGGAATTTTTCTAGGATACTTTAGAAATAGTCGAGCCTATCGAGTATACAATTCTCATACACAGGTTGTGATGGAATCCATCAATGTAATGATTGATGATGCTTGCAGTGAGGGAGAGATTGGAAGAGATTGAAAAGAGTTAGATCACCTGAGTGTAGATCACCTCACGGTAAGTAAACCTAAAGAAACATCAAGTCTCGATTCCTCACACACTTCTAAAGGTACGCTTCTAAAGGTCTAGAAACTTACAATGAGGAGTCTTCACCTGATGATAAAACTAAACCTCCTAAGGTACCTTTATCTAGAATTAAGTCTAATCATCCTACGATACGGTAAATATTATTGGGGATTTAGATGAAGGGATGAGACTTCGTAAGACGGTTTTAAACAACCTGACATTTTCTAGTTATGTGTCTCAGATTGAGCCTAAAAAAGTCGAAAATGCCCTTAGTGATAAATGTTGGGTAAATACGGTGCATGAGGAGCTAAATCAGTTTGTGAGAAACAATATATGTCATTTTGTTCTTAGGCCTGATAATACCAATGTTATGGTACTGAGTGGATATTTAAGAATAAAACTGATGATTAAGGTACCATAACTCGAAACATGGCTATGTTAGTTGCCCAAGAATATACTCAAATTGAATGAGTTGACTTTGTGAAACATTGTCCCCGTAGCTCGACTTGAATCCATTAGAACTCTTCTGACTGTTGCCTGCACTTTGGGATTCACATTATATCAAATGGATGTTAAGAGTACTTTCTTGAATGGAATACTTCAGGAAGAAGCCTATGTTGAACAACTTAAATGATTTATTGATCCTAAGTTTCCGCATTATGTTTATAAATTGAACAAAACTTTATATGGTCTTCAACAAACTCCTAGAGCTTGGCATGATAGACTAACTGCATATCTCGTGGAACATGATTTTTCTAGAGGTGGTGCAGATAGAACTTTATTCATTAGACATATTGATGAAACCATCACCATAGCTCAAATTTACATCGATGACATCATTTTTGGTATCCTATAGATTCACTTGCTCATGAATTCTCGAAATGCATGAAGCAAAAATTTGAGATGACTATGGTTGGAGAATTAAATTACTTTCTTGGTCTCCAAGTTAAACAAATTGATGATGTGTTGTTCATATCTCAATCGAAGTACGCTAAAGACCTTGTCAAACGTTTTGAACTAGATAGCAAGAAACATACTAGAACCCCTATGAGCACTAGTGTCAAGTTAGGTCATGACCCTACAGATAAGAGTGTTGATCAGATACTATACAGGAGTATGATAGGTAGTTTACTTTATCTGCAAGTAGACCGGACATAGCCCTTAGTGTTGGGATTTGTGCGTGCTTTCAAGCTGATCCCAAGGAATCTCACTTGAGCGCTATGCGATATATCATCAGATATATCAATCAAATCTTAGATTATGGAATCATGTACTCTCAGGACTCTAATCTTGACCTTGCAGGATATTTTGATGCCGATTGGGTTGAAAATACTGATGATAGAAAATGTAATTCTTGAAGATTTTTTATATTGGTGCTAATCTTGTAGCTTTGATGAGTAAGAAATAAAATTTTGTCTCATTATCTACGGTAGAGGCCGAATATATAGTTGCAGGAAGTTGCTGCACTCAACTACTTTGGATAAAGCCGATGTTGAGTGAATATGGAATTGACCAGGGAGCTATGACTGTGTTTTGAGATAACACTAGTGCCATCAATATTTCCAAAAATCCCGTTCAACACTCTCGAACCAAACATATTGATATACGACGTTATTTTATTTGAGAGCTTGCAGATATCTGTGTTGTAACTCTTGAGCACATATCTATAGAAAATTAATTAGCTGGTCTATTTACCATTAGATGGTCTGAGATTTGAATATCTTAGAACGGCTATTGGTATTTGTGTACCTCTCTGATTAGGTACTTTGGTGCATGCTTGTGTTTTAGCATTGTGTGATATTGATTTATGCATGCATCATATTTATTTTTTATTTTCTAGATAGAAAACTCATGCATTATTTATTTACTTTTACTATTTTTTTGTTTTTGCTGTTGCTTTGTGTGTTTGGTGCACTAATGTTTTAAAATAAAACAAAAAATTGAAAATTGAAAAATAAAAATGTGGGAATGTGTTATTTTATAGCATAATTTATAATATACTTGATTTTGTTTATTGTGATCAAGTATGAGTTTAATCGATGAGCTATAACATAATTTACATTGCTGGTTTAGGTGATTATGGAGTATTTAGTATAGGTGTCTTCATGTACCATCTGTATACACAATGATATTGTTAGTGGGACTCTACCACATGTGTGAGATTTGGGATGGTAATCACATGTTAGTAAGGTAACTTTGAACATGAATTGACCTTATTTAATATACCTAACCTCAAGTTTATCCTCGATAATAATAATTAAAAAAAGCTCATTATCTTATGTTCGTTTTCGGAGCCTATTTGACTCGAACAATTAAGATTGTGGGGTTTTTCATAATCTGGTGCCTATGGTCAACTTTTACATAGATTATTTTAGTCGCTTAATGAAGAAGAGTTTGCACTTAAAATGTGAAAAATAATAATGAGCCTATAATAATGAAAGTTGTGAAAATAAATTATGCTCAAAGTCAAGGGGAAAAAGAAAATTTCCATACAAAATGAGCTTTTATGTATAGGTTTTAATGTGTTTTAAATTGTTTGACTTTCGTAAATAGAAAAATACACTTATTGGCAGTGATGTTTAGCTTGTCATTTCTCACAAAATTAAGGTTTGCAGTCCTACTTCAATAGGATTAGTGACACTTTATGCATATAGGCTTCTTATACAATTTACTCGATGTTAACTTAAGTTACGTATGTGGGAAGGGTTATTGTTCATTGCTTATAGTTATGCCTGCTAACAACTGCATTTTTTGGTTATTATATATTAATTATCGGTTCATTGTTATTTGTGACAAAAAGAGGGAGTAGTATATTTTAATTTGAAGTTAATTTTTAATGTTACAATTTTGATTCGGAAGAATATAATACTTGTTTCGGCTAGATTAAGTTTTGATGTTTCGTAATATCAATGTTTCTTTTAGTATGTTGGTTTACATTGATATTGCATCTTAATTTAGCTGGTATGATTCAATGCATCTTAATTTAGCTAGTATAACTAATGATTAACTGTTTGAATGATGTTTATCCATATTACTGTTTCACGTATTTTTATACTGGGTATTGAGTAGTCTGTTTCAGGAAACATGTTTACAAAGAAAAGACATGTTTCAAGACAGTTGGGTTGATAGTAGTTGTTGTCTTGTGTCTGTATTTTTACTACATTGACTTTAGATTTGTAGTTTTGTCAAATGTGGAACTTATTAGATTTGTAATGTAATTGGAAAATCTGTGAACAAAAAGGACTAAATTTAATGTGTTGTAAAAGTCAATAAGTAAGTTGCAAATACTATTAATTGAGTTGTATTAGATTTAGGGTTTGAGAATGGAAAGAAGGAAAAAACGGTGCCACAATTTCGCTATCTTGTTGCCCAACTTTCGCTCAAGCGACAGGATTATCCAAAAAAATTTAATTCGTATTTTTAAGGCTTTTTGTCCATCCCATTAAACCCTAAACCTACAATATAAATACCATAACGCCTCTGAACGATTTTTCAAGGTTGATTTTTGAGAAAATTCTAACTGATTCATAGCCTCTTCATTAAACAAGCTTTCAACCCTCATGTTTTGATTTGTTCTTGGCATTGAAAACATCAAACCTACAAACCAAATATCAAACTGCTACTTCCTACACATCTGTCAGAGTTCTGAATCAAGAGAAGGTGACTGGAGTTCCAGTAGTTGAAGAACACAGAGTCTTTTGTTGATCCACATGAGATAGACGAATTCATAAAGTCAGGAGTTGGTGTAGGAGCACGCAATTCAGGAGGGCTGTGAGAATTGCATTCGGGAGGTCAGAAAGTACTAGTGGTAGTCGAGGCTGACGAACTGTAAGTTCTAATTCATTTATAGTGGATTGTTGACTGACAAAGTGCCCGTATTTTTTACTCAATTGGGGTTTCTCTGTGATCATTATGTGTATTGTTACTGTTTTCATATAATTACGGTAATTCAACATAGAAAAATTGGAGTGCTTGATTAATCGTCTAGCAATAATTAAAAATAACTTGTTGCTATTTAATTATTAATTTTTAATTCTGCATAATCACCTATTCAACCCCCCTCCCCTCCCCTAAGTATAGTTTGGATCAAACCTTGTAATTTCAAAATTGATTAGCAATTTCTACCAAACGTTGAAGAAAAATACACCCTGTTGGGTAATAAACCTCCGAACAAGCTTTGAAGGTTTCAAAAATTTCTTGACCTTAAATTTTGATTCCCAATCTAAATTGTCAATACGAAATTGGTCTTGCTTCGAATTAACATACACATTAATAGCATTAGTATGACATTAACATGACTTTAACATAAGAAATATTGAATTTATTCTATTTGACACATCACCGAAGAAATTTCTTTTTCTTTTTTTAATCCAAAATTATTGTATTTTTTTCCAAAATCTTGTAGTCTATAATTAGAACAAGGAATATAATTAATTGCCTATCTAATTTTTTGTATTAATTTCAAACCATCTTGGACAACTAAATCAAATATGTGACAAACACACCACATGTGAAATAATTTTGAAGATTTGGTTTAAGAGTTCTAATCAAAAGGTCAATACATGCATTATTTTGCTTAGCATTATCAAAACTAATGCTAGATAATTTATGTAAAACACCAAAATCATTAAAAACCTGTAATAAACTATTACATAAATTTAGACCATTATATTGATATTCTTGTAAACGAAAAGCAACAATTGATAAGAACCACGTAGCAACGAACATTACATAACGCACAATGAGATTGAAGATCCCAAGAAAGCCCAATGAATAATCCCGTTTTGAGTTTGAACCAAGAATTAATAAACTAAGCAACCAAACAAAAACGAAGTTTGAATGACCTCTTGATTACACAACATATGATCCGTACTCGGTGTTGAGCGCCATAACAGTCCTCTTGATAAGTTCAGAATGTTCTAAGAAGAACAATGTTTGAAGATCACAATAGCCCCTCGAATATATCTCAATAATAAATTTGTCAAAATGTCCTTACAATGAAAAATAATTAAGTATTTATAAGAAAATCCTAGATTCTAGTTAGAACCGAAAATATCACAAAAAGATTACAAAATATAGCAATAAAATAGAATTCTAGTGTAATAAGGAAATTCACGAAAAAAGGGAAAAAATCCACCCAGAATTGTACCATACGACCACATGGTGTTATTCCATGCGAGCATGGTGTTATTCCATGCAGTCGCATGAAAGAGCCCAGGTTCTCCCTTTTGCTCGCGGTATCACGCCATGCGGTCGAATGGCTGGAGAATCATGCGGCCGCAGGGTTCTTCCGACTGGCCTCCATCTTTCCTTGTCTCTAACACATTGATCCATGTATTTTCCGACCTCGACCCCAACATGAAACTTGCCTCTTTTTCCATGTAGATCATGACATCGTTGCTTGAACAAGCAATCCTATTGCCTGAATTACCCGTTTTGCCCTCGATCGCGTAATCGGTCCTCCTTCGATAATCAACGGGTCTCGTCTTGGGCTTGGCTTCGTCGGTCTTGACTCCTGGATCATATCATCCCCTCCCTCTTCAAAAGAATTCATCCTCGAATCTGTACCTATATCGAAAAGAGGGAGATCAGACACATTAAAAGTTTCTGAAACATTATACTCACATGGAATGTCCAATTTGCATGCATTGTCGTTGACTTTCTCCAAAATTTGAAATGGACCATCCCCTCGTGGTTGCAACTTTGATTTCCTTTGTTCTGGAAAGCATTCCTTTCTGAAATGTACCCAAACCCAATCTCTTGGTTCGAATGTCACATTTTTCTGACCCTTGTTTGCTTGCATCGCGAAATGTTTATTTTACTTTCAATTTGCGCCCTTACCTTCTCATGGAGTAACCTTACCAATTTGGCCTTTCTTTTACCATCTAGGCTACCTCGTTCATTTACAGGCAAATATATTAAATCCAAAGGTGTTAATGGATTAAAAACATAAACAATTTCAAACAGTGAAAACGATGTAGTAGAATGCGTGGCTCAATTATATGCAAACTCTAGGAAGGATAAACACTCTTTCCAACTCTTAGAATTCTTATTGACTACAGTGCATAATAATTGTGTCATGGTCATATTCACTACTTCAGTCTAACAATCGGTTTGTAGATGACAAGTTGTTGAAAACACAAGCTTAGTGCCTAACTTATCCCCACAAAACTCTCCAGAAATGACTCAAGAATTTCACATCCCGATCAGATACTATGCTCTTAGGTACCCTATGTAAACGCACCATTTCCTTAAAGAATAAATCAGCAATGTTACTAGCATTATCGGTCTTATGACTTGTTATGAAATGTGCTATCTTACTGAATCTATCTACCACTACAAATATTGAATTTCGTCCCTTCTTAGTCCAAGGTAAACCCAAAACAAAATCCATATAAATATCAACCCAAGGTTCACTAGGCACAGGTAATGGTGTAAATATAATCCTTATGGTAAAACCTTAGATTTAGCTTGCTTACAAGTTATGCATCGACTACAAACTCTTCAACATTATTTTTCATCTTAGGCCAATAAAAATACTCTCCCNTCTCAAAAGTTTTATCAAAGTTAGAAAGTGCAAAAATCGGTGCCTTACACAACCTGTCCTTAATTTTATTAAATGCGTACTCTTGTTCATCACCCCAATGAAACCCCACACTCTTCTTAACAATCTCTGTGAGTGGTGTAGTGATTGTGCTAAAATCTTTCACAAATCGCTTATAAAAGCTAGCCAATCCATAAAAACTCCTAACTTCAATTATGCTTTTAGGTGTTTGCCATTCTTTAATAGCTTTTATTTTCTTCTCATCTACTTTTACCCCATTATCACCCACTACAAATCCTAAGAAAACAACATTTTCCATGCAAAATGTACACTTCTTGAAATTAGCATAAATTTGTTCCTTTCTTAAAACTACAAGTATACTTTTAAGATGTTCTACATGCTCATTTAGGTATTTGCTATATACTAAGATGTCATCAAAATACACAATAACAAATTCACCTATAAAAGCACGTATGACATGATTCATCAATTGCATGAAAGTACTCGGTGCATTAGTGAGTCCAAATGGCATTACTAACCATTCATACAAATCATATTTAGTTTTAAAAGTAGTTTTGTACTCATCACTTTCCCTTGGTGGTATCCACTTTTAAGATCAATTTTACTAAACATGCAAGTATCATGCAATTCATCCAACATATCATCTAACCTAGGAATAGGATGGCGATACTTTATCGTTATATTGTTGATCGCTCTGCAATCCATGGACATCCTCCAAGATCCATCCCTTTCGGCATAAGTAATACTGGAACGGCATATGGACTCATGTGCACGTACCATTTGCTCATCAATTCCTCCACTTGCTTCTGAAGCTCCTTTGTCTCCTCGGGGTTACTTCGATAAGTTGGTCGATTTGGAATGATAACTTCAGGAACGAAGTCAATTTGATGTTCAATGCCTCAAATGGGTGACAACCTACTAGGCATGTCCTCCGAAAACACATCTTCAAATTCCTACAATAAAGAGATAGCCAAACTAGGGAAGGGTAGGTTAGATTACCCAAGATTGAGGAATGAATCCTTATAGACCAACAATATCATTTGTTACCTCTCATTCATCATTCGTTTCAACTCATTCCCTTTTGTAAAGAAATTTACTTTCAACTTTTCTCTCATCTTGGAAGACTTTCTTTCTTTTCTCTCATATGACTTCTCTCTCTTTTGCTCTCTACTAGCCACCTCAATATTTTCTCTTGTACTCACCATCTCACTATTTTCTCTCCTTTTTTCTAACTCTTTCACTCTCATTTATTCTTCATTTTTCAGTTTTATTTGATTTTCATACACTTGTGCCTGTGTTAAATGGTGCAAGGGTAATGGACTTCACATCCTTAACAAAACTGTAACGATTTTTGTACCCATCATGAATGACTTTCCTATCATATTACCATGGCCTACCTAACAAGATATGCCCCCGCATGCTTAGGTACCACGTCACAAATGAATTTATCCTTATATCTACCAATTGATAAATTGATCAACACCCTCTTGTTCACTTAACTTCCCCACTATCATTCAGCCATTGTATCCTATTTGGTCTAGGGTGTCTCAATAAAGTTAATCCCAATTTTTCTACAAGATTTGTGCTAGCCACATTCGTAAAACTTCCCCCATCAATGATCATGCTATATACGGTATTGTTAACGTGGCATCGTGTATGGAACATGTTTTCCCTTTGCTACTCCAAATCATCAGTCTTGATTTGAGTGTTGAGAGCTCGCCTCGTGACCAATAACTCGCCAACTACAAATTCGGTATCATTTTCTTCACTAACCTCCTCCAATGCCGGCATGCCTTCATAATCTTCCTTATTGTCACCAACCACCTCTCCATTGCACATGATCATCATCCTTTTGTTTGGGCATTGAGAAGCGATGTGTCCAGTTCCTAAACACTTGAAGCACTTGGTATCCCAATTTTTAGCTGGCTGTGGCTTTGTTTTGGGAGTTGTTCTACTAGTTCCATCATCATTTTCTTTCGATAGTTCAGTCCTTCCTTTTGCTACGCTCCATCACCTTTGTTATCCCATCTCGTTTTCCAAGATGAATTAGATCCCAAAGTACCCATTAGTTGCCTAGCTGTACAGTTCAACTGTTTTTCCATATTCGTGGTCACATGCAACATATCTTCGATCTCCACATAATGTTACAACTCCACGAAATTAGCAATGTCTCTATTCAACCTATTTAGGAAACGAGCCATGGTAGCTTCCCGATCCTCTTCCACATTCGCCCTGATCATCAAAATTTCCATCTTCTATGGTAGTCTTCCACACTCTTCGACCCCTGATATAAACCTTACAATTTTTGGTGCAGTTCTCAGTAATAGTGACTAGGTACGAACCGCTTCCTCATGATAGTTTTCAATTCATCCCAAGTATTAACTGCTCGCTCCCGATTCCTCCTCCTTGATGCAACCACTTGATCCCACCAAGTTATAGCGTAGTCAACAAATTCAAAAACTGCGATTTTTACCTTCTTTTCCTCCGAATAATTATGGCAATCAAATATTAACTCAACCTTCTTTTCCCACTCTAGATAAGCATTGGGATCACTCCTTTACTTAAACGGTAGAATTGGCATCTTAATATTGGCCATATTCCCATCCACTTCATCTCCATAATGACTTCTAGCCCTTCTTTCAAACCTACCTCATCTATTTCTCATCCTACCTATATCACCCACCATCGATGCACCATCATCCATATCACTACTAAATCCATAATCATCATACACATCCATCCTAGGCTCCCGTCTACCCGATCTCCTTGCATTTAATTATCTCCTATAAATATTTGCCATCGATGTATCTAACCTATCAAGCCTTTCACTCACATCCCCAAGCACCCACTCAAAGCGCTTTATTACATCATCCGCCATATGGTTTTGATTCAGCTGCCTGTTTGAATTGGAACCTTCTCTGTCTGACATCCTAATTCTATTGAATTTCTGCCTCACAAATAATCACTCATATATCACTCAATTATTGGCTTTTTCCTTCTATTAATCTTGCCACTCTACCTTTTACCACTCAATGCTTTCGCCCAAGTATTTCACAGAACAATGTGAACTCAACCAATATTGTATTTTCGTGGATCCAATCGAGTATTGATCACGAATTGTGATAGGAGAAAGAAAAGATAAAAAAGAAAAAGAAAAAGGATGAAGAACGACTCAAAGACACGAATAAGTGAACAGAAGAAAAACGAATTCAGTGGACTACTCAAGAGCGTAAAAAAATAAAATGAATTTTGGACGATCCCCCCTTTTTTGACTTAAAGCTGAAATTTAAACTGCTGGAAGTTCTCGGTAATATCAATAATGTTTATTTATTATTTTTTTTTAATTTTTGAATTTTTTTACCTCAGGAATTCAACTACAAATCTAACAAAACAAACGAAAATTGATTTGGATTTGCAAATAGCTCGAAAAATAACTTTGACTCTTTTTTTGTAATTTTCTGGATCAAAGCTCAGAAATAAGACGGACTCGAAGAACAATGAAAAAAAGAAGAAAACAAGACTCAAAATAAGAAACAAAAGATATAACTTTGATTATTTTGGAACCTTGCTCTTCTGATACCAACTAATGAGAACCACGTAGCAACTACGCAACTCACAACGAGATTGAAGATCCCAAGAAAGTTCAAAGAATAATCTCGATTTTGAGTTTGAACCAAGAATTAATGAACCAAACAACCAAACAAAAATGAAGTATAAATGCCCTCTTGATTACAAAATCAATTAATCTCGATTTACGAACGCAAAAAATGATGCCTAATC
>CAIGRB010121000.1:18263-29599 GCA_903798255.1 Fraxinus quadrangulata
CAATTTGGTCATCAAACTTTGGATTCTGCCTTTTTTCACCAATTTTCGCTTATTTCTTTCAATTTCATGTTCAACCATTGAGTTTTACCTATATAACATAAAATACAACAATTTAGGATATATTTTATCAAAAGAATTATCAAATATCATTATTTTAGGTCCTGAATAAGTGTAAAAAATTACACTTATCAAATACCCTCAAACTTAAATATTTATTTGTCCCCAAACAAAATTATAGTATAAATAATAACAAACACACAAGAATGCAAAAGTATTTGATTAGACAATTTGTGATCAAATATATCATTTCACCTCTTGTATGATTCACACATCTTCAAACTTGTTCTTTTTTCACTCTTTTCACAGCGTGTAATCTAAGATTGAATTTTTCATCACTATCCTCGCCTCTCTAGTTTAGGTGGACTCTATTAATTATAAGTCAACACATCAATAAATAAAGATTCTCTAATTCTTTGATTGTTTCGACATCCAAGACTCAATTAGGATAATTATTTTTTATCAGAAGTCAAATTCTCTTAAACAAGTGTTTGGAACTTAACCAAAGCATTTATTATTATTATTATTTTTTTTGCATGCACTTGCTTTTTTCTGATTCTCAAATGTATTTTTCTTTTTTGTATTCTCTTCGTTAAACTTTTTAAATGACCCATGTAACATGTTTTAAGCCGATAACTCCCAAGGTAGATGGCTTTAGGGCACCAGATTTTAAACACCTTTATAGGTTTAATAACCCAAGGCAAAAAAGTTTCGAAGAGAATGTTCACATTTTAAAAAAAAATTATGCATTCATCAGTGCAATGCCCCTTATCAAACACTCATTCAAGCAACTGACTTCCAACTTAAGATTTTCACCCAATTTTATCCCGTTTATCTAAGACAATTCACACAAGTTTTCACACATGGAATCCCTATCCATATCCGTATCTTCTTACAACGGCAAAATAACCCACAAACTGTGTTAAATTTGGTCTAAGAATAAATAATTTATTATAATTTAGGTAAAGCATCTATGTCTAACTATATCAACATATCAATTATATGAATCAACTCATAGCATCACAATATCCAACTTAATTCTAGTGCACTCAATCAGTCTAGAATGCATCATATCCACAGTTCATAAATCAACACCCAATCTCAAATTTAATCATCATTGTTGGCCAGACTATCTAACACACACAAGTGCACAACCTAAAATGAGAAAATATATATTTTTTATTGGTGTTAAAAATTTTAATTTTTTTTGTATTTTTCTATTATATACTAAAGTATTAATGAAAAACATGCACACAAATACTCAAAAACACACGAGAAGTAAAACTTAAAAATTTTCTCACCCCCAAATTTAAAACGGACATTGTCCTCAATGTCATAAATCATATATAAGAATATAAGGGAACATGGAAGAAAAGGAAGAAGGTACTCTTCGAATTTTTCTGTTGAAGGTATGAGGCATTATGTGTGATGCTAAACAATCCATTTTTTGTACAACAATTAAAATGACTATTTATTATCATGGGCGTTGGTTGGAGTTCCAAATTTTTTTAAAAGCCTCTCTCGATAGTAATTAAATATAATTCTATATGTGTCATTTCTATATCTCTATAAAAGACACCAGCATATAAGAAAGCNTATATATGTGAGATTTCTATATCTCTATAAAATATACCAACATATAAGAAAGTATTAAACGAGCTAGAACATCAAAATAATCATGCGAAGCATAGATGTATATCTCTATCGTCTATCGAACCTCACAATACTTATAACTACGTGCTAACGATCCTATTATCTCTCTCGATGACAATAAAATTCACAAACAATTCAACTAATGACCAATTAATTGAAAAGCAATCTAAACCATAATAAACATCCAAACATTCAAACAAATTAACATAAAAATAATTAATTAATACTAAAAATTTCAAAATAAAGATTCATCTATATCTTAGCAATGTAAAAATTTAACATATCAAAATATTGAAATTATATATGCAAAAATGAAATGATATCACTGAAAATTGACGAAACATGATTAAAACTGTTTTTTTCTTCAATTCCCAGCAACTGTATGCGTTCCATATGTGAATTTTTATTTTTCCGATTTCTGTGTGTGTATGGATAATCAGCACAGCCTCCAATGTGTGTATATAATATATATTAGCCAAGCTGCCCAATTTCCTCCTTTTTTTTTTTTTTTCCAAAGCTGCCGGCAATTCTCCTCTGTCTCTCTCCTGCTTTTTCTTCTCCTCCTCTTTTTGCTGCGTGCGTATATAAATATATATATATATATAAAACCTAAACCATCAAATTTTTGGGTCTAATTTTAAGTTCAAATTGAGATCCAATTAAATCAAATGCTCAATTAAATTGATGCTTGCTTCTAAATCCTCAATTCTTTCATACAATGCAAGTTAGTCCTTATACTTTAAATTTTTCCATTTTTCGTCATTTTTGCTTCCTTCCTTCAATTAAGTTTCCATTCATAGATTTTCACCTATTAAATATAAAATATAACAATTTAGAATATATTTTGTCAAAAGAACTGTCAAATATCGTTATTTTAGATCCCGAATAAGTATAAAAAATTACACTTATCAAACTATGTTTATAATTTTTTATGTATTCAGCTTTGAGAGCTGTTTTGATACTTCTGCCAAGATACTTGATTCTATTAAGTTTTTTATTCCCTAATTTAGGCTTTGAAGTAGCTTCATCAAATGGCTTAAATATTGGATTAGAGACCATTGTTTTCTTTGGGAAAAATCATGGTCTTTTGTCTTCTCTTTTCGAACTTTCTAATTCAGAATTTGATTCAATTCTTGTTAATTGGGATGTCACTGAATATAACAGCCCCTGTTTGAGAATAATGTGTTTTGGATTAGTAATTTTTTAAAAAATATGTGGTTAAAAAATAGAAAAAGTCTGGATTTAAGTGTAAAATTATTTTATGAAAGAACGTGGTTAAAAATAAATTTTGAAATGATATGTTCAAACATATTTTTTGGATTGACATGTAAACTTTGCAGACAACTTACTAAACACGCCAAATTTCCCGCACATCAAGATATTGTCTTGCCAATTGCACCCATATTCGTGCCAATCGTCAACATGATGCAAGACAGCGCCAGCATGATATGCATTTCAAATAACGAGGACCCGAGTAACACTAGTACATTATGGACACTCTAATTGGGTCACATATCCCAAATTCCAACCGATTTGAACATGTATTATTTTTATTTAGGGATGATACATGTAAATTTATTAATTAGCATTCCTTAAATGTAAGTTCAATGTCCAAAACGCTTTATTTCCTCATCCTCACCATCTAATGTTTATTCTTATAATCAACCTGTTAAAATACAATTCAACTGTCCTCCATGAAACTTGGTGGGGGCTACATCATAAAATAATGATTTAGAGCATATTATAAAATCATTTTCACTTTGCTTATCCCAAAAAAATAATATTAAATAAATAAATAAAAATTCCAAATGCCTTCATATAAATTTCAGTTAGCCCTGTTTTAATAAAAATTAAAAGTTCTGGACCCCATTAAATATGCTGTTAAAAATAAGTTTGAGAAAATATGAATTCTAAAAAATGAAGACCGAACAAAAACTTATACATGTTCAATTAAAATTAATATGATCCATTTATCATATACATATATTGTGTAAATAAACTCAGTCCACTGCAGAAAATATGCTCCATGTTAGAATTTCTCTCGTTATAGTTAGTGGCAACCTATGAGTGAACAAAATATCCAGACCGAATCAAACCAAACCAGAACCGAATCAAACCAAGCGATTCAATTCGGTTCTACAAAAAAAAAAAAAAAAAAATTAATACTTTTGGTTCTTCGAACAAAAAACTATTTGGTTATAGTTTTGGTTAGATTCTGATTAGACCAAGATTCTGATTAGACCAAGAACCAAATCGAGAACCAAACTTAATGTATAATTTTATTTTTTTTGTATGAATTTGATTTTATGTTAATTGAAGCCAGTCCAATAGCCATTATTTTGGTATTGCCCATAAAACGTGTTTAGCCCATTAATTTTAATTTTATTCAACATTTGTGTTTAAACATCACTTCAATGCATTATTTTAAATTCAAACCCTCAAAGTCCCTGGAAGTCTTTCTAAATTCATAATCCCTCAAACCTCAACAACGTAGCTTTTCTATGCGGAAATTCCAACTTTGTTGCCACCAATTTACTGTTCCTCCAAGCCATCAAGGGTATAGTAAAAAATCTCATAATGTACTGGACATCTTTATCTTCTTTCATAGTTTTTTTGTGCAACTTTATACATATTAGTCAAAGATTCTAGTTAGACAATATTTTTATTGAATTGTGATCTAAGTCAATTTGAAAAAAAAAAAAAGAGAAGAAGTTAAAGTAGACTACAACTATTTTCTTATTATTCAATATTATATTATTTTTTGGAATTTGGTACAGTACGACATACGTTATCATGATGGGTCAATCTCACATTTATTCAATATAAAGCTTTTGTTTCTACTTTTATTTTTTTTACTCGTAAGTGTTGTTCAATCTCACATTCGTTTATATTTTGTTTGTTAGTTTGGACTTTTATTAGCTTGATTATTGATAATTTGAACTTGCTAAATGTTTGATACTTATATTTTTTATTTAAGTATATATTAGTAATTTATGGATATGACGCAAGTCTGAAAATTTAAGTAATAGTGCTAGAACCAGGCGGACCGAATCGAATCAGAACCAAATGGTTCGGTTCGGTTCGGTTCGGTTCTGCATCTTTAAAAAAAACTATTTGATTTCATTATCAAAAAAACCATTAGTTCATAGTTCGGTTTAGTTCTCTTGGAACCAAAATCAAATGGAACCACGTCCACCCCTAGGGCAACCTTTGCGCATGCTTATCTAATCTTGAACACACTAAAGTTCTTGATCGAATGATTGTATTAGGGCTAGACACCACGCGTACAAGTAAAATCGACCATCAAAATTTACTATTAATTTAATTTTAATCTACACCAAATAGTGGCTAAATGTTGGAGGTCAATTTTAGAGATAAAAAGTGAAATATGTATGTAATTTTTCATTTTGTATATATGTTCATTTTTTTAAATCTCATATATATACACACTTCTCTATTCGAAAAGTGTTAAAATAGTAATCTTCCATTTTTATACGAATTTTATATTATCTAGGCGCCCTCGTCAAGTTAGAAATAGTTGATGAGAATTTCTAATTCATTAAGATACTCTCTATTCCTCTTTGCACGAATTTCGAATTATGTAGACATTTTCGTCAAACTAGACAAAGTGGACAAAAGTTTTAGATTGTTTAGATATTCTAGTCTTCCTCGCCAACTTCATTGAATTCGTTTATAGGACATTGTAATAAAAGGGCAGTACAGTCATTTTGCATGACACAATGACGATATTTTAAATAAATACACTAACAACAGAACTTCTAAAAACTAGTTACTAATACATAATATTCTTATTCCTAATTCTATTGAGTTTGTTTCTTTCTCATTGCAAAAAAATCCCAACTCTTATATTAATAGTTTAGTCAACATTTGCAAATAAATGTAACAGATGGTGATTTATGTCCAATATGAATATGATTGGCAAGTGGCAACACAAAATTGAATGAAAAGCAAGCAACAATAATGGTGATAAGCATTTTGGTCCAAACAATCTTCCGCACCAATAGATACATATGGGACCCTTCATTCTCAAAGAATAGTCTCGAGCACTGGACATGGTTAAAAACATTAAGAAAATCTTAGTTGTTATATATGTATGATATAAGTAATTTAGTATACTCAGAGATATTGACTTTATAATTATTTTGTTGACAATGCTCCTCTAAGAAGTGTAGAAAATGTTATATGAATTGAATTGCACTGGTCGATTTGACTAGAATAATAACATGTCCTAATTCAGTTCCAGGTAAATCGGGATTGGTTTTACTGCCATATTTTTCTATAAACGAATATTCTGTTACATTTTTTTACTATAGAACCCTTGATCTTTTATCTTGGTCGAACTAATGATCAAATATGATTTTAAACTGTTGTTAATAGGTTGATGTTCTACAAGTTGGGAAAAGAAGTGATGGATGAGACCCTACATGGCCTACTTGCAGGGCTATAGGTTCTCATTGTGACAATTTTCCAGCAGTTTTACAGACAAAATGTTAGAAGATGATATAACAGCCTTTCAAGAATTTATTGAAATGGGATTGAGGAAAACAAATAATATCTATCTTGTAGCTTCAAACAATGACAAGTTCTATTGATGGTAGAATATGTACACAGACATTGAACTAACAATGTAATGTGATAGTAATTTCATGTGTTGTCGTAAAATGGACAGCTAGCTCGGTTAGTTCTATAGGTTACCTGGAAGTGGTGTGGTGATCAATGTGCTCGAGTTAGAAAAGAATTTTTCGATGGGAAAGTGGTCAAGTGAGCATGTGTAGATTTTTTGTGTAGGTCCTCCAGAAAAATACTTTTTTATGGATATGTAATATGTATAATTATCTAGACCATAGTTACGTATCGTATCGACATGCTTTCACTTTAGAGTGTTCCGTTTGGTGGATTTGGAATTCAACTGTTACGCTACGCCACGTGGCCGATCCACCGAAGTCCTTTTTGACCTTGTTACTCTTCGCCACCCGGCGTCCCACGTGACCTACCCACCGAAGCCCTTTGCCGAGGCCACATGGCATCCTACGTGGAGTGCATGAGACCTACCAAAGTCCATTAAATTTGGAAAGCCGAAGCCCACCTTCACCGAAGTAGTCTTGCATGAGGATGACCCTATCGAAGCCCCTTCACCGAAGCCTCTCTATTGAAGTGGTGAGGCTCAACGAAGTTAAATCAGAAGCTCAACAACAACAAAGTGACAACCCATATTTGAAGATCTTGAATTTATGAAATCTTGTTGGAATGATCGATTGGACTCTTGTAATGAGTAAAATGTCAAAGTCTTGTCAGTATAGGTTATAAGGTGGCTGCCGCTTTTTAGAAACATTTGATGCGCCACAGGCTAGTTATGTCAATATTGATATCTAGGATAAGATGTTTCGGTTAAGGAGGTGAGACCAGGTGTTCCCTCATCCAATGGTCGCCATTTTACATTTAATACTATAAATATTCCTCCATTTTGTGTCATTGGGGGTAATGTCAATATGTCTATTACAAGCTATATATTGTCTCCTTTTTAGTTCGATCGTTTTTTTTGATAAAGTTAGATGTTTGATCTTGATCTTTAGTTTGGTTTTCGTTGATCATTCCCTATTGTGCAATTTCACTCATATATCTTGTCGGGCCCGAACATATTTGTCTCATGTTATCAAACTTCTCCCACATTCAAATATGAGATACTATCAACTAGCAATCTGTCTACAGATGTTGAAATTAGCTTGTGTGAACGTGAAGGGACACGATATTTGTTGGCCATGTCAATGGTGCAAAAAACAAGGTCAACAAATAGGCACCATCTGTGGAAAAAGTTTGCGAAAAATAGTTGGGCATCTCCTTTGAAAAATTATTTGCTCTTGAGAAAAAACAAGTAGAAGTCCCAAAATTTGGAAAAATCAGATAATTTAATTTAGCTAAGGAATAATGAGTTCAGATCATGATATCTTTCCTAGGAGGGTGAGAGAAAACCATAATGAAAAGGCTCTACAAGCGGTAGCCCAAGTGGGTCGATGCCAACCCCGCCACCATCATAGGCACGATGGGAACTATCATCGACGAGTTGAGTGGGCCCTCTATCGTTGTAACCGTCGATTGTACTCTTTATAATGTTTGATTTTGTAACGATATGTTCTTGAGGAGTACATCTACGTTCCGGTTTTTCCAGGAAGTAAAACCCTTTCGTACCGCAAGGATATTATTCGCGTGAGGATAAAGTACAAAGTTAGAGGTCCTCTTCCTCCCCCCCCACCCCACCGGCTAGAGAAGTTAGCGCTTTGAGAAGGAAATAGGAGTAGATATTTCCTCAAACTATGCTTCTGGCCGACCCATCGAGGCTTATGTTGACATGGAGGATAATTTTCTCCCCGAATATGAGCCAGAACACATGCTGCAAAGGTCTGTTAGTGTGTTCGACAAAATTAGCCGTAGGAACCATGCACAGGCCATCCCAGCCACCTCTCACACCTAGAAATAGGCCACAACCATTACTTCCTACGGCCCCGACAATAGGAAGAGAGGCAAGGACATGTTCCTCGTACTGTCCTGCCTAGAAATAGGTGCCACAGGAAGGAGAAAATGGTGAGGGATATTGCCGGCCCATTTCATTCTCCCAGATATCAGGTTGATGAAGAAGAAAACTTGGATGAACCCCAAAGATCTTGTGACCTCGATGATGACGATGAAAATTTACCTTTTTCACAAGAATTGAAAAATGCCCCTGTTCCGAGCAGTCGAAGAAACCAAAGTATAACAGAAGATGAGACCTAGCTATGCATTTGAACATTTACAAAACACACATGAGTTTGAGAGGAGCCACCTAGCCGTCAAATACAAAGCCTTCCATCTGACTTTAAACGAGGTGACAGTAATTTGGTATAGTAGGTCACCCCAAGAAGTATTAGGAGCTGGCCAGAGTTTAAAAGTACGTTCCTAAAATGATTTGGTGTAAGTAAAGAATAAGAGGCTCATATCCAACGTCTTCTGGACATGAGGCAACAGCTCGAAGAGGCATTGAAGAGTTTTTTAGCTCATTTTATTGATAAAATGACATATTGCGTACAAGTCACTGATCGGGGACGTTGTCTGCCCTACGAGGCGGGCTAAACATGAACACCTTCTTCTTGAGGGATATATAGAATCAGGACTCCACTAGCTACGATGCTCTGCTAGAAATGATGAGACATGAGATCATCAACGAGGAGTTGATTGATCACCAAAATAGAGTTAGAGGTCTTCTACCCCCACAGAGACAGCGTGCAAGAGGACCCACCTCTCATTTAATAGACCACCAATGGAACCAAGCTATTAATGAAATCGTTCCCAATTCTGGGCAAGCACTCGTCACAACCAGATTGAACGCATTACCTATGCGGTTTATGAAGATGTACTCCCTGAAACCAACATACGACAAACTAGGTCTGAACAATGGGCCCTCCCAAAGAAGAAGAGGCTGAGGATAGGGTTCGAAACCTAGAAATAGGCCAAACACCCCTCAATATTGTACCTTCCATCATTCCTACAACCATGACACAGTAGACTATAGAGACATGGCACAATACCCTAGGCAGATGAATCCTCGAAATGATCGAAGAAATGATCGCCCTCCTAGGAATATGCCTCCGCCTAGGTAGGATTGAAGACCTAGGCATGAGAGGCTAAACCCCACGTCGGAAGCTATCCCCGCAACGAAGGAGGGAGTACGATAGAGAAAGGCCTAGGGATAGACAATGACAGCTTAGGGACCCCTTGACTAATATGGAATACGCTGCTATCTACGAAATCGATATGATTTTTGGAGGACCTTACATTGGGAACGATACGAGAAATTCCCAAAAGAATTATGCTAGAGAAGCCAATGACCAGCTACATAGTAGATAACAGTTCCCGAAAAAGGCAACTACCACCCATTGCTTTCACCTAGGAAGATGCTAAGGGTGTACACGTTCCTCATTATAACGCCCTCGTGGTAAGGGTCGTTGTGGCTCATAATAGGCTAAAACGGATGCTTGTGGATAATGGTAGCTCCGTCACATCATTTTTGGAGCCACTTTTGACAAGGTGAGTATCATGAGTTAACTCTCATCTCTATACCTTGTATGGCTTCATCGGCGATAGTATCATCCCAATGGAGAAAATAACCCCTACGGTAGAAATGGGAGAGACACCTCTGATAGATCTAAACTTTATGAAATTCTTGGTAGTGGATAATAGGTTTGCTTCCCATAGGGTGCTAGGTAGACCTGCCCTAAAAGACTTATAGGTTGTCACCTCCATTCATTACATATGCATATAATTCCCTACTAAAAATGGGATTGTCACAGTTAGGTGTGACAAAAGAGGAGCTCGAAAATACAACCTAAACTCGATAAGAAAGGCCGAACCCAGGGATGTTAATGTAGGGTTAATGGATGTTGACATGATAGATGCCCTAGAAGGACAAAATTTGGACAAAAAGATGTCAAGATGACTGATGCCCTCGTGCAATGGGTCATGCTCGATGAATTGGACCTCGTGTTATTGAGTTCGAATGCTAAACAACCACAATAGATAAGCTAGAAAGTTTCTTGGTGGATCCTCAAGAAATAGTCGAGGACTTTTTGTTCAGAGATCTTGATGTCTTTGCATGGAGGCATGGTAGGTATTAACCCCAAGGTCAGATGACACTACCTAAAATTTGATCCTACTGTTACCCCGCTTAGATAGAAGAGAAGAACCTTCAACCTAGAGAGATATGAGGCCCTAAAGGAGGAAGTACAAAAATTGATAGACCAACTTGTGGACTCCACTGCTAGGCACGAGCTTTTGAGCTTCATGGATGCCTATTCAAGCTATAATCAAATCCCCATGCATCCAGCAAATGAGGAAAATACCTTTTTCATCACTGACAGAGGCCTTTATTTTTACAAAATGATGTCCTTCACGTTGAAAAATGTCGATGCCACCTAATAGAGACTTTTTAACAAAATGTTTGTCAACCTTATTGGCAAAACAATGGAAGTCTACATGAATGACATGCTTGTGAAGAGCTTAAAGGCAAGTGACCATGTAATGCACCTGGATGAAACTTTCCAAATTCTACGGAGGTACAGAATAAGGTTGGACCCATTTAAGTGTGCGTTCGGTGTTGCCTCTGACAAATTCTTAGGATACATTGACAACCAGAGAGGTGCATAAATGCTAATCCAGAAAAAATTTGAGCCTTGATCAAGATGAAGTCCCCTAAAAAACCAAAGGGGGTGCAAAGCTTAACATAGCATGTGGCAGCTTTAAACCGTTTGAATTTAGTTAATTATTCGAAAAAGTTCCAAAAACCAATTCACCCCCTTCTTGGTTAGCTATTTTTTGGCTTTCAATTGGTATCAGAGCAAGGTGCTCAATTTTAAAAATTTCACAATCTTGAGTAATGGCTAACCACATTTTTCAAAATCTTGAGGAGTATTCTACAAATCATCCTCTTTTATTTGATGGTACTCATTATAATTATTGGAAGACTAAGACTAGGATGATGATATTTATTCAGTCAATAGGTTACGATATTTGGAAAGTTATTGAATTTGGTCTGTATGTACCTAAAAATGTTATTAAAGAGAATGGTAAATCAGATC
>CAIGRB010121000.1:48508-65493 GCA_903798255.1 Fraxinus quadrangulata
TGTTTTTTTCATATGATAAATAATTTTTTCAATTTAAAATTCTTTTCAATTCTTAATTTTCCAATTTTTATTATTTTCTTTAATTTTTTTTAAAATTTTTGTCTATTATTTGATTTGCTTAATTTTTTGAGATTATGCTTATTCTATTATCTCTTGTTGAAAATTTTAATATTTGAATTTTTGCAGGATGAAGTACAATCTAATTGTGGAGTCGAGACAGATGGTGGGAAAATGTACATGAAATAGTAGTTTTGATCATTTCACCATTGTGTTGGAATTGCTGGATGATCAACACGCAAATATTTCTTGTGGCCCCTGTATCAGTTGAAAGAGGTGCAGTACTCTAGGCAGATTATTGATGCATTACTATGTCGACTGCTCAGGCAGTCGAGGTAATGCCATTCACTTCGATTTCGGGGCAAGGTTGCTACTTTTTATGTGTTTGAGTTTGCCCTTTGACTAGATTGAAGATATCGAGCGACGAGGCAGCTATTAACGATATTCAAAGAAACAATAGGCTGCACGAGAAGTATTTTCAAGGATAGGGGACAGTGCTTCTATCGTAGTTGATCGGCGCAATCAGGGAGTGAGACCAAATATTGGACATATTGAAGTTAAGACTGGTCTACATCCTTGATAGCGTGGTGAGGTGTCATCACAAGAAAACTGCAATCTGCCTTTTCCATTTGGAAGTTGTTGACGATATGGATGCCTTCAATAACTATCCATGGGGCCGAAGATATTTTGAAATACCATGCACATCTTCACCATATCACACACGAAGTCCAAGAGGGCCATGTGTAAGTACAATACTTATGGATTGCTCTGGCAGTGTTTGTAAATGTTTAACATAATCAATGTTAAAATATTTATTATACTAAATTTATATATAATAATTGTATATATTGCAAATCTAGGCATATGAGATTGTTCCCCTCTTAGATACCCAGTTTGTCGGGCGAAGGGAGACATGTTATTCTCAAATACATCATTGGCGAGCACCCCGAGCAGACAAATGTCCATCTGGCAAACAGTTAGAAGTCCTCCTCGACAACCCTCAGGTGATTGTTACGAATTTGCGATTTATATTGAAATTCGTTTCAAAATTTCATCACATGATAATTAACTAGTTGAACATCAATATGTCAGCTTGAAGTCCAACTGAGTTGACGCCCTTGAAGGAGGAAGATGGTCGAGGTTTTGTGCGGGAATTAGCCATTCCACATACTTGACACGACTAGATATTCAATTCTATCCTGAACTGAGATTGGGTGTGTGAATTGAATATAATTTAATGATTACCGTCTTGTATGAGTTAGCCTAATTTAATTAAGTTAATAATTTTTAATGTTGTTATTTGTGTAAGAACGCAGTCCAGTTGATCGACTATTACCTCCGTCGATGAGATCTCCTTCTCCTCCATCCAGACACTTCCCCCGTGGATCTCCTGCATACGGTTAGAGTCTGAATTTTCATGACCTGTATGTCCTCATGACTGGATTTATGGCGGAGGAGGTGGGTGTGGTACGAGATGAGGTAGTGGCGTTATGACAAGAAATGAGAGAGGAGGTAGGTGCACTACAAGAGAAGATGGATGCATTTTGGTGAGGTATCAAGTTTACGCCATGATGTTGCAGTACTATGAGGCCATGTAGCAAAACTTCAAGATGAGGTCACAGCGCTTCGAGGTGATATAGCAGGCATACGAGGGGGTGATAGATGGGGTAATGGAGATCGGGGTTACACACCATTGTGGACAGATGACGATGCATTCGAATCATTTTTTTATGTATGGAGAGAGTGGCCCTAATGATGACATGATAGGTGGCGGAGGAGAAGAGGACAAAGGGGGTGGCGGTGCCCGGGGTAGACCCGATGACTAAGGAGGTGGCGATACCCGAGGTGAAGGGATGACCCTGATGACGGATGATGTGGTCGTGCCTGTGACGGAGGGGGTGGCTTCGATGACAAAGGAAATGGCAAGCCTCATGGCGGAGGGAATGGTGGTTCTTGAGGTGGAGAATGTACCCGGGATGAAGGGGTGGCCTCGATGACAGAGATGGCGAGCCCTAGGGCAGAGGAGTAGAGGACGCCAGTCGTGACGGAGGGTAAGAAGCGTTTTGTTGATGTGCCGGAGGATGGTGGTCGGTAAGAGGCTGAGATTGCTGTTACAATACGTCGTTTCTCCCTTCACGACTAAGGCGAAGAGGAGGATGTTCATTGACAGGATGTACCCTAATCTCTTCCAAGAGGTGGACCATGCTAAGTGGAAGGCATTCGAGACAAAGTGGCCAAGAATAATGCCCAGGAAAGTATTTTATGATTTTAGTGAACTACGCTACTCTAACTCGTCTATGCTTCTTTTCACAACTTTTCTATTTCTTTTTTCAGAGCTAGCCACATGATAGGTGAAAGGAAAATCACCGATGCCTATAAGTGGTTTCATGACGTCACGACTTCGGGTGCCTAGCTCGTCGACGATGTAATTGTAATATTGCATTGTTATTTATTATGTATACATCATTTTTTATTTATTAAATGAAACAACTCCCTCTATTTTTTTATTGGTGTTTCCTGATATAACACATCAACATGGCTATGGACTTATTGCGCGATCGAACTTGACGATATCCGAGATCATTCGACATTCCTAACTGAATTATATTGAGCACCGAGTTCCTACGTACTGTTACCATTGAGTATCAGTCGATTCAACTTATGGGTAACAAGTGGGTCGTAAGGATGTGGCCAAGTGTAAATCATAGGAGAGTTGTATGCATATATACATTCAAGTGATTGCGAATTATTACAGTTTTGTTGTGGAGATCGTCTTTCCTGATTCCACTATATATGTGTACGACTCTGATCATTCTTGTCTGACACAAGGTCAACTCGAGCTTTTCCTGGAGCCGATGGCTATGATGTCCCATTGATGGCTAGTATGGGTGATTATGCAGGACAGACTAGCCATCATAAGTACTTATAATTTTTTTAATTTTAACACTTAGTTTTTCGCTACAAAGTACTGACCGAACTAACACATTATTATTTCTTTGCAGGGATGATTGTGGCATATTTACGATAAAGTATATCGAATTTTTGAATATAGCACATAAGATTGATGGAATCAATCAATCCTGAATACAAAATTGGATGAATAAGCTAACGTACGATTTGCATGAATTCAATTGTGATACGTGAATATTGTTTATTTATTTGTCAAATAATTGTAAATACTATAAACAAATTGTAAATTTCGAAAATTTAATTGTTTATTTATTTTTCAAATAATTATAAATATTGTAAAAAATTTTTGTAAATATCGAAATTTAATTGTTTATTTATTTATTTATTTCTCGCTACAAAGTCTCTAAACATAGCCACCGTGACTGGATGCTCATATGAAAAACTCTCCAACTGAAATCAACTACAAGTGCATATGTTATCATTCAAGTCCACCATGTATACCATATTACATAAACATTTCACAGAGAAGCACAACTCATTCAGTGTTTCCATATTCAACTTTTTCGTAACCTTTACAACCTTGAAGAGTTTATTTTCCTAAGCCGGGGCTAGCACGCTCATGCAACTCTTTGATTTCGCACATTAGTCATAAAATCACTGTTGCAGCTTGTTACGAAATTCTCAATCGTTGCGAGGATAGGCAACTATCGATTCTTCTTGAACAATGCTCTCCGCATTGTTTGACGTAATCATGTTAGATCAACGTACTGAAAAATGTGATCTCACCCAATGTTCAATTCCAATTTTCGTTAGATANTATACTATATTACATAAACATTTCACAGAGAAGCACAACTCATTCAGTGTTTCCACATTCAACTTTCTCGTAACCTCTACAGCCTTGAAGAGTTTATTCTCCTAAGCCGGGGTTAGCACGCTCGTGCAACTCTTTGATTTCGCACATTAGTCGTAAAATCACTGTTGCAGCTTGTTACGAAATTCTCAATCGTTGCGAGGATAGGCAACTATCGATTCTTCTTGAACAATGCTCTCCGCATTGTTTGACGTAATCATGTTAGATCAACGTACTGAAAAATGTGATCTCACCCAATGTTCAATTCCAATTTTCGTTAGATATTTCCGTGCCGAGAATGATTTACTCCCTATTTCTGCCATTAATTTATTCCACTCTTCTACACTATAAGCTTCGACTACTCTTCTGAACAATAAAACGATATCTTTGCCTCGATACTTAATCTTCAGGTTGCCTTGTATATGATACATGCAAACCCAAGATGTGCCTTTGGAAAAATTTCAGCGACACCATTTATTATAGATGGTCCATGATAAGTTATAAAGGCAAGGTCATCGACTTCCCCAATTACTTCTCTCAGCTTTGTGAAGAACCAACGCATTGATAGATCATTCTTGCTATCGACTATGCCGAATGCAAGAGGACAAATTTGGATGTTGGCATCCTGACACGTAACAATAATTAACTTGCCTTCGTATGTAGCTTTCAGGGTTGTACAATCGACTAAAATTAGGGGTCGCATCGCATTTCGAAATCCCTGAATACATTGTCCAAAAGCTATAAAAAAAAACTTAAACCAATTCTGGCCCTCCGTCTCAAATAAAAAATATAGAGTCAGGATTAGTCGTTCCCATGTTATGGCAATACCTGGCCAGTTTCGCATAGCTCTCCTCGACCGAGCTAATTAAGTCCTCCAACGCGTATTTTTTGGCCTACCAAACCTTCGATAGCTCATGAACACTCTATAGTCTCGACAAACGTCATTAATGATGTCCGAAAGTCTGTAGATCATCTGTGAGTCCTGATACTTGTGTATTATCTGTCGACCAATAAAATATCCATGTGCACTTGTGATCATTTCGACAAAGTCGTCGACGCAAACAATCATCAGCAATGACTTGTTTGATTTCTTCAATTTGAACTCAAAGTTGTATTTCAGTACAATTCGGTGCGCAGCTTTCTCCAAATCTTTATTTGTTTCAAACAGTTGCTCCACATACATATTCTCATCATTAGGAACCACTCACAAAGAATTAGATAACGGTCCACTCGATCCAGCCTCTACACTCCAGCCTCACTCATGTCTTTGACCGAATAAAGCAATCAAATCTTCATTTGTAAATTCATTATCATTCTAGTTATCGTGAACTACTGACGGAATTCTATGTGTAACAGCAAGATCACGATGATGATCAATTGTTTCGGGAATAACCACATCATCCTCCCGAGTTATCTCCATTGTATCCCAAAAATAATTAGCATTGTGATCTCTTCCATCCGAATCTTCGGGTTCAACATTGTGATCTCTTCCATCCGAATCTTCGTGTTCACCTTCGATTCCATTCTTTCTCACTGAAGTCACGCAAAGAGGAGTCGTCCGCATGTTGTTAAATTCAAATAGCTAATTTACTTCAACATCAAAAACGGCCTTCATATGTGGAATCAAAATGGATTAATGCTCGTTGAATTTAAAATTCAGTTCCATATCGTACTGAGAGAGATCGAATTTGAGCTTGTTTGCTAAATTACGGCACATTTCCGCATATGATGTGTCAGCTGTTATGGAAATACAAATACCACCACGTATATCACTCGACCATTTCCATACCTATTGATCTTTTTCATTCAATTCGAAATCATCAAATGAACAAACTGGAACAACAACCATATCTGTATGACGAAACAAAATTTTTAATTATATAAAAAAAAGTCAGAAAATCAATCTAACCACTGACTGTTATGATTTTTCAAAAAAAGCTTAACAATCGGCTATTACGGCTGTAACAATCGGCCGTAACAGCCTGTTAACATCAACAACCAGTTGTCACAACGACCAGATAAATTGTTTTCTTGTTTATACTTAAAAAAATTATAAATCTGTTAAATTTTTTTATCTACATGTTAATTTATGTTGAAATAAGATTTATCAGTTAAAAAGGTATACTAATTTAGCAAAAACGAAATTAAATATACTGTACTTACCGATTCGAAATGATAGACGTAAAAACAAATAAAAAATTATTCAATGTTTGATTAGATTTTGAGATTTTGAGGTTGAAGTAAATGAAAAATGAGAGAGTTTTTTTTACTGTGTTGGAATAAACAGATAAGAAAAGTTAGCTAATTTTGAAATTTTACGTGGGAAGTGTTAGGTTTTTACTTGTTAACTAAAAATGTAATATTATCTTTTAGTTAAAAATATTTTTTTGTAATTGTATTGTTTATTTAAAGGCTTTTTTATTTTTTCAATTCAAAAAGTCATTGTGAAAATATGTCAAAAATTCAAAGTGGAAATATGAAGTTTGATCATGCCAATTCTATAAGTACCCTGTTTTACATTTCTATTCTCGCACCACCTCTTAACCCTTGGCTTTCAATTCCTAATTGCGTAAACGCTAGTTTTTCATTAAAATCCATTCTATAATTAGCTGATTCAGATGCTAATTAGGTTTGTTGACCTCGAAAAATGTCTCCGACACATGGTCAACAAAATAAGTTTTCACGTAAGTTCCTTCTCCACGTAGGTTCCTTCCTACGCATGATAACACACCGTTAGTCACTCGTGGCCTTTTCCGATGGAGGTGGAAGCGGTCGCGAGTACTCAGACGGTCAAGTCAGTATTTCAATCAATCGAAAAGTGGTGTCCAACGATGAAGTGATCACCATGACATAGTTGAGAATGTGTAAATGTATGGAAATACTCCTTTTAATTAAAGACTAGAATGCTAAGATTTAGAATGGGCACCCCCAATTTACTATTGTGTAGGGGTATTTAAATTAGAGAAGAGAAGAGGTGAACCGTTGGATGGAGACACGTGACTTCAGATCCTAGATAGGTCATGTCTTTCATATGCGTCAATCTGTCCATTCATAGGTTGGTGGACACTAAATGATTTCTGACATAGCAACTGAGTTGACCGTTTGTAGCCTGTCACACGTCTCATCAATCAGTCAAGAACTTGATTTTGGAGAGATTTCATAAAAGATCTTGATGTAGGTGTGGCGAGGCGGATTGTGAGGCGTAACGAATGCGGAGTGCGGACCTTCGCATTCGACGTGAGTGGCGGATGAGTTCGATACTTCAACGAGGTGCGGCAAATAATGTTTCAATTCGTTCGATATGAATTCAGTTCGTCTGCAACTTGGCAATGCCAGCAATTTGGCCAACACGTGGCGAATGAGGTCGATGGAGATCTACGGCATTAGAAGGCACATAACAAAGTTAATTTAATCTTGATTAGACGCAAAAAATGGAAAATTCGAGAGGGGGGTTCTACCCAGAATCGTTGGAGAGAGGGGCCAAAGCTCTCAGAGAAATTAAAAGCTCTCCTCATGCCAAACAGGGCATTATTATTTTCCGAATCAAGGGTTATTACAAATGATCAAACAATGATGGATTCCTTTTTATGAAGAAATTAGTTTTAATCGTTTATTATGGAAGAAGCATAGAGGTTGAAGTGAGTTGTGTATATGCTTTTTAAGGTCTTTGAGGTGATGAGAAAGCAAAAGCAGACGCGACGGGCGGAATTGGCAGCAGAGAAGGCTAATTTTGAGGCTATTCAAGCTCATGGTGATATCGTGAGTGTTTAGTTTGATTGATTGAGTAAATTTTATATTATTATTGTTATATTTGGTACTTCATTTGCATTTGAGCTTCTCTCACTCTCTCTATCTCTCTCACACACAGTTCATAATCTTGTGGTAGAAAGACTATGCAAACAAATTGTGTTTTTCTCCATTAAGACTGGTTGACTGGCATTTCATTTTGTCTTAAATGCTTACCAAATATTGAGTCTTCGACTCCTTTAGGACTAATTTTGAGTCCATTCAAGATCATGGTGATATCGTGGGTGTTTACTTTGACTGATTAAGTAAATTGTATACTATTGTCGTTATTTTTGGTACTTCATTTGCATTTGAGCTTCTCTCACTCTCTCTATCTCTCTCACTCACAGTTCATAATCTTGTGGTAGAAAGACTGTGCAAACAAATTGTGTTTTTCTCCTTTAAGATTGATTGACTGGAATTTTATTTTGGCTTAAATGCTTACCAAATATTGAGTTTTTGACTCCTTTCGGCCTTAATTTATTTACGTTTCTTGGATTGAAAGGAGAAAAGAAAATCAAAATGCAAAATTGCAGATATACAGAGAGAGTTTACGTGGGGGAGCATTATTTATTTTATTGAAGATGGCAGGATTACTTAGGTATATGCTTATTGTCAACCTATTTGCATTAGTGCATTGATGGTAGAATTGACTACGTGCATTATGTTTTGGTGATATAATTGGCTTAATGTTCGTCTGATCAAGAGAATAAAAGCTTGAAGCGTGAAAAATTTGTTTCGACGAGTTCATGAAAACTTGATGTATTCATTTTCACCTACCATGTGTACATGTATTTGCAGGAGAAGCAGTGAAAATGGGCAGAAGACCAGAGGAATCTGTATCGACAACAAGCTCAGTCTAAAGAGCGAATGCTGAGATATGAAGACGAGTTAGCTCGAAAAAGAATGTAGGTTTGAAAGCTCACTCTTCTTGTCCCTCATTCTGAAATCAATTGCAAGTATGTAGGATGTGATATGGCAGGCTTAATTTGAGTTGATTGGAAGCACGAGTCTTTTAGTTTATTAACTCGCATAGCCGATATGACTATATCCATGTTGCCATTGATGTCTCCATGTTTATTGAGTATGATTTGGTAGCATGAATTCAATTTAAGTGGACAATGTTTATAATTCTTGATTGATACAAAAATCTTTTACGAAGTTTACTTTATCATCTATCATGAATTCGGACTGAGCACGAGGCTTGTAGACCTCATAATGTTTATAATTGTTGTGTGCTATAAAAATCTTTACAAAGTTTACTTTAATTCAGACAGATCACGAGGCTCAGAGAAGTCATAATACTGAATTGGTGCAAATGCAAGAGAAGTCATACATAAGAAAAGAACAAGCAAAACGAGCAACGGAGGAGCAGATGCAACTTCAGCAGCGACGGACTGAGAAAGAGAGCTGGGTTAGAACCTGAAACAATAAGAGTGAAGGCTATGGCTGAAGCGGAAGGTCAGGCTCATGAAGCAAAATTGACCGAGGACCATAACAGGAGGATGCTTTTGGAGCGAATAAATGGTGAAAGAGAAAAGTGGCTTGCTGCAATCAATATAACTTTCAGTCACATTGAAGGTTTGTAATTGGCCAAATGTTCGACATTCTTCATGTTAAAGACATAAAGTGCAAGCTATAGTTGGTAATTGATGTTTCCTTGCAAATGTTCTCATTGCTCCCCCTTGTTACAGTACTGCACCTTCAATCTTCTAAACCTATTCTTGTTTCTGTTACCGGTGATTCTGCAACATACTCAGTCATGCCTTTATGTCTTTACTTTTTGATTTATATTGATGTTGGAATTAAGATTATTAATCATGCTACTTGGTGAATCTGAATTTAAAAATAAAAAATAAAAAAATCTTTATATCTAGGTTGCACAATATCCATATAGGATTTCATATCATTTATATATTGATTCCAATGCTGGATGAATAAGGGGAAAGATGTCGGGATGAAGGATTAGGTGATCCAAATACCACAGAGATAAACTTTAAATGTTTATATGTTGGGTATAGAGTTTTTGTAATTGCTAGTTTTATATTGTGGTAGGTGATTAGATAGTTTCTACACATTGAGTCTGTTAAGCTAATGTGAGATTCAGGTGTGTTTCTAATGGAAGGAAGATGAAGCAGTCATCCAACATGCGGAGGCGTGCATGGATGTATAAACTCACTCTGTGTGTGTGTGTGTGTGTGTGAGAGAGAGAGAGAGAGAGAGAGAGAGAGAGAGCACCCTCTGCTGAAAGTGTTCGATGTTGCAAAAACCTAGGAGAAGCTGGCTATTTATTAAGTATTCCTGAATTGCACATCAAGGATTTGCGGAATTTGGAATGCTGCATGTCTTTTATAAAAGTGCCTCAGCATGTCTAGAGGTCAATTCGTTAGATAATTATACCATCTAAAGGACAATATCAGAAGATTAAGTGGAAAGATGACTATACTGAGTTTACATTCTTTGTATGATGACCAGATAAAATGTCATCTCCGTGGAAGGCCTACAGTTGATGAATCTTTGTTAAAGCTGTATGATCCTAAGGGTCCTATGGAGACAAGACATGGCCCCTTTGAGTCCCAAGTTCATTAAGAAATGATGTGAGTCCTGCGTGAGTGCTCTAATGTTAGCAAATGTAAGAACCTGCTATAATTGGATGAACTACAAATGCTTTTTGTATGTGTTGTCTCCATCTGGGAAAGGGGGCATTTTTTTCGAAGGGGACACGTCAAGGTAGATCCAGGGAACTTGCAAGCATGAAACAGACAGTGGGCTGACTAGTTATTGCTTTTTTTGTGGAGTATCCACATGTAGTTACATGGTCAGATTTGTATGTATAGTTATTTTATTGTTGTCAAGTTTAAATCCATTGTACATATTGATCTAATCAGTCCTTACACCACTGTACTATGCAGGGGATTTTCGGATTCTATCGACTGACATGAGTAAGTTGTTAATGACCATTGGAGGGGTTACTGCATTAGCTGCTAGAGTTTACACTACCAGGTCTCTGCACTGTTCTTCCTTCTTTTGCCATAGTTTTAGCTAAATAAATCAAAATTTACTTGTTGCAATATTATGTGGTATCCTATGCCCCTGTTCGGGCTCCGTTAAAATTAATTTTTAGGGAAAAATGTATTTTTGAATAGTGATTTTTTTGAGAATGTGTTGTTAAAAGAGAAGAAACGGTTTTGGATTTATGTGTAATATTATTTTATTGAAAAATGTGTGGTTGAAAAGTAGAAAGAAAAATGCATTAAAATTAAAATGGAGCCCAAACAGAGGCTATCTGTTTCTATAATATGTTGTTGAAAAGAAAAAGGTTGAGTTTTACCTTTGGTGAGACTTGTAAGGTTTGCAAATGACCACACGATGATTTATGCAAACAATTTGCTCTTATATATATTTGGAACAGATAAATGATATTAAACTTTTCACAGAGATAATGACACAATTGCACGATGCAGAACAAGAAAAAGCATTTAATCTTTTCTCCATGTTCATGTGGTATTCGTGGACACAGCTGTAGTTGACTGTTGACCCATTATGTTTTTTATAGACATGTATAAACCAGTGTAGGATTCAGTTGTACTCACTTTTCTACAATAACTTTATAAATTGTGCCATAACTAGAAAATATCTGCGTTGCATCAATGTGTAAAACTATGTTGATATAGAAGCATATACTAATTTGACAATGAACAAGAAAAGAAAGAGGATCAAAGAAGGAAGAAATTAATGTAAAAACGAAAGGGTACATATTACAATGAATAAGTCCTTTATATATAGAGTAACTAATCTAAATTCAATAGACCTTCTAATAAACTAGAACTTTATCAATAAATTAAAACTAAACTAACCTAATCTAATCTAATCTAAACACTCATGATTTGGATTAAACAATTATATCTAAATCATATCTCTATCTTCATCATATGTTCTTCGAGGGAACATAATGTAAGGCCAGGAAGAGACAATATTAAATCGAGAAACAGAGATACAATGATCTTCTTAGAAAATAAAGTGCAGAAAATTAAAGAAAACACAAGCGGTTTCTTTCGACCTAAGCCCTGGAAGTTCGACGACCACTTCTAACGACTACATCTCCCGTTGAGCATCCAATAGATTGGATTTGTGCTCGATTCCATTATATAGCCCAAAATGGTAACAAAGGTTACAAAATGTTCAGCCAAATTACTGAGTACTAAAGAAAACACTTCTCTCTATGTACAATAGTCGATCCACAAGATTCACAAAGAATCTCTTCAAAACCTCAAAAGTAGCAACCTGAAAGAACACAAACTTTCTCACGGATATTCACTCAGAATATCACTACACAAAGGTTAACTATTACATATCAACGATCTCAAATTAGTAATTTGAGAAGAAACATAAAAGATAATCAACTAGAGAATCCCCTTCAAAAGGCGTAACTAGAGAGAAAAGAATGGAAACCCTAGCAGACGAATGCCAAAATGAAAAGGCATATAAGAGTAGAAGTCTCCAAAAATTGATCCAACGGTGCAAATTAAAACACGTGTCGCAATCTGATTAAAGGTACGTTTTTAATAAAGCTGCAACACCCAAAAACACGATTTCACAAATTATGGGAGCACCATTCGAATCGGGTTAGAATCCCACATTCTCTACCTTGCTACCATAATTTTGGATATAGTGTAGGCATGAGCATAATCTCAATCACTTTTCATTTGCTCTAAGCACCTGTACATATATTACAAAGAATCAACAAATAAAAGTTTCAAACAATTTAAAAACTTATTCTAAGAAATCACTTTTGTATCCATATCTGATGGATTAAGTTTAGTTGTAACTTTTCCAATTCTAAGAATTCCTTTTGAAATGATGTCTCTTATAAAATAATATTTAAAATCAATATGCTTTGTTCTATCATGAAAATAGGATTTTTGCTCAAATGAATAGCACTTTTATTATCAGATAGCAACATAGTATGATTATCAGCAAAACCAAGTTCAGACAATAAACAATTTAACCACATTTCCTCTTTTACTGCATCAGTGGCAGCACTGCTTCTGTTTATGATAGAGCAACAACTTTTATAATTTGTGATTTCCAGCTAATAGCTGTACCACATAAGGTATAGAAATAGGATGAAGTTGATCTCCTATTATCTCTATTTCCAGCAAAATCTCGGTACATCCCTTTAAAATTACACTATTTTTACTTGATTTAAATATTAAACCTAAGTTAGGTGTGCCTTTAAGATATTTAAATAACCATTTTAAAGCATTTCAATGTTCTTCCACAGGGTTACTTATAAATCTGCTCAATATGCTAATTCTAAATGCAAGATCAGGTCTGGTACAATTCATCAAATATATAACAGAACCAATAGCATTTGCACAAGGAACTTTAGACATTCTAGTATATTCATTAGACTGGACAATATTCAGAAAATAACTTAAAATGATTAGCAAGAGGCAATGTTACAGGTTTACAGTCTTGCATGTTAAATTTTTTCAAAACTTTAATCATATAATCATGTTGACTCAAAAATAACAAATATTTCTCTTTATTTCTCCTAATCTGCATGCCTAATATCTTTTTAGCAGAACCAAGATCCTTTATTTCAAATTCAGACTTCAATTTCAATTTAATATCATCAATTTCAAATTTATCACTACAGGCAAGCAACATATAATCCACATAGGGAACTAAATACAGAGAATTTTTACCTCCGTCATCTTTACAATATCGACAAGTATCGTACTGACTTCTTTTAAAACCAAGTTTTAGAACAAATGTATCAAATCTCTTATACTATTATCTAGGAGCTTGTTTTAAACCATATAAGGATTTTTTTGTTAGACAAAATAGTATTTTCAGGATCTCCAATTTCAAAACCAACTGGCTGCTTCGTGTAAATAATTTCATCTAAATCACTATACAAGAAAATAGTTTTAACATCAAATTGATCAAGTTTCTATTTAAATTGAGCAACAAGGCAAGCAAACATCTAATAGTAGATCCATTTATAGTCAATCAATTGAGCAACAAGAGCAAGCATTTTGCAACAAGTCTAACTTTATATCTAATATTTTTATCATCTCATTCTCATTATTTTATTTTATAGATCCACATATAGTCAATCAATTTCTGTCATTTAGGCTTTTTAACAAGTTCCCAAGCCTTGTTTTTTTAAAAGTGATGACATTTCATCTTCCATAGCTTTTATCTAATTTTTACTTTCTTTACACTTAATGGCATCATCATAGGAGTTTGGCTCATTTTCAAACTTAAGTGGAAAAGAAAACAAAATTATCACTGTCAAATCTAGTAGAAGGTCTGATCTGCCTTCTCTCTCTATTTCTTGCGAGTTGATACTCATCCAAAGGGAGAGAAGTGTGATCATATTGGTCAGGTTGATCAATTTCTTGATCATTTTCAATTTCAGGTTCAAGACCAGTTTCTTGCTCAATTTTAGGAGGCTCCACTTCAATTTGAACATCTTTATTAGGCAAAACATTTTCTTTTCTTTCTAAACATGGCATTAAAGATTCATTGAAAACATCTTTTCTAACAATAACTATACCCCTTTTCACATTTAACCCATAATCTGTATCCTTTAGCATGTTCATCATAACCCAAGAAAACACATTTAACTTATCCAGGTTCTAATTTTTGAATATTTTGTTGAGCATGTACAGCACAACCAAACACTTTTAAATGAGAATAATTCATAGAACCATCAGACTAAACAGATTCAGGTCATTCAGAATTTAAAGCTTTAGTAGGACTTCTATTAACAAGATAAGCATCAGTTTTAACAGTTTCACTCCAAAACAATTTAGTTAAACCAGAACTCAAAAGTATGCATCTAACTTTGTTAAATAAAGTTATATTTATTCTTTCAGTTATTCCATTTTGTTGAGGAGTATATGTGACAGTTTTATGCCTCAAAATACCATGTTCTTTACAAAAATTATTGAATTTATGATTACAAAAATTCAAACCATTGTCAATCCTCCAAATCTTTATCTTATGATCTGTTTGATTTTCAATTTGAGTTTTTCAGTGTTTAAAAACAGAGAATGTTTTTTCTTTATTTTTTAATAAGATGGTCCAAATTTTCCTAGAAAAATCATTAATGATCAGTAAAAAATATCTAAAACCAAATAAAGTGCACACAGTAGCAGGACTCCACAAATCAACATGTAATATTCCAATATTTATTTGGATTTATGAATTCCAGTTGGGAAATGTAGTTTAACTTGTTTTCCTATAATATATTATTCACAAGAATCAAAATCACCAAGATTTAATTTTCCAAAAACTCCTTTTGATTGTAAAGTATTTAAACCCTTTTTGCCAATGTGGTCAAGTCTATTATGCTATAATTTAGCAAGTGTAAAGTTTTCAGATACAGTAGGAGTTAAGCCAAGTAGGGGTTTACCTTTCAAAAAATAGAGACCATGTCTCGTAGGGGTGCTACTGATTAAATAATTATTGCCCTAAGAATTTTAATATGTTCTTGACCCAAATTTATGTTAAACTCCATATCATCTAACATACCTAAGGACACCAAGTTCCTCTTCAAATATGGAACATACCTAGTTCATCTAAGAAATAGAATATCACCATTTTTCAGTAACAATTTTATGGTACATATTCATCTGACGTTACAAGTAAATTTATTTCCTATTATAACTTGCCCCCTAGCTATTTTTTCAAACTCAAGAAAACAGTTTTTATTTGAGCACATATGAATAGAACAACCTTAGTCAAGAATCCATTCATCACTCAGTTGTTTTTCCATATTAACAAGGACCAATCCAGTATCAAACTTAGCTTTATTATATACTAAAGTATTGCTCCCTTCATCAAACTTCATCTCCTTTAAATCATTTTCCTTCTTAAAATAATCTTTAGCAAAATGACCCAATTTCCCACGGTAATAACACTTCTTACTTTTAGCCTTATTTTTGGACTTATACTTATCACTGAATCTGTTTTTATTCTCAATAAAAGACTTAGAATGATAATTTGATTTACCAAAATCTTTCCCCTTTACTAATAAATTGTCTCCATTTTGATTATTACTTGAATCAGCTTTCATCTCTAGAGCCTTATTTCTTAATGAATTTATTATTACATCAGTAGTAAGTTCTTCCCTACCATACTCTAGAGTAACCTTGATGTCTTTATATCTGTTTCTAATGGAGTTTAACAAGACTACAAACATCTAATCTTTTAAATTTTTTTTTATCACATTTGCCAAGTCTTGGGGTAAGTTTTGTAAATTTGTTTAAATTCTCATCCAAAACAATTGAGGTGTCCATTTTTAAAGAAAAGAATTCTTTTAATAAGAAACACTTATTTGGAGTAGTCTTTGTCACAAATTTTGCATGTAGTTTGGTCCACAATTCAAAAATTGTTTTTTTTTACCAATACTTATCACATTTTTGGATAAGTACAAGAAAATAGTGCTCCAAGCAACTTCTTTAAGTTCAATTTTCTTTGCATGAAGTAAATCAGCAGGCCAGCTATCATCTAAAGCCCTAACACATCTCATTTGCATTAAAATAGCCTTTGTTTTTTGACTCCGCATATTGAAATCAATTTTCATCAAATTGACTAACTTCAAACTAAGCAGAAGCCATATGATAGTCAAGTAGGATCCATATATTGAAGTCTGCTTTCACAAATATGCAAAGAACAGTAAGAGTACAGATTAATGTCACTCAAAAATCACAATAATACACTTAGTAAAGCAAGAATTTTCAAATTTCAAGCACTCTCAGAAAATATACTAGTCAAGACTCAAAAGAGAACACGATAACAGAGTTCACAAGACTATGTTTCACAGATTGCTCCTTCAAGATCCTCTAAGTAAACTCCCGTACTTGATTTATCTCAGATTCCCAATGCCTCGTAGGAGCCTTTGGACAAAGATTAATCTCAAGGGATTTAATGTGTACGGTAAATTAAGGGAAAAATCAAGAAACCCTAAATTTTTGAAAGATAAACTTTACAAAAGTTTAGAAAGATCTCACCTAGCAAATTTAAAAACTCGATTTCATGCAATTTTGCTTGACAGCAATTCCAAAGATTCAGATATGTTACAGATCAACCGATTTCTCCAAGATCCAAGTATCTTGTTCCTCAATAATCGCTCTAACATCATTGTAAGGCTAGGAACATACAATATTAAATTGGGAAACAAAGATACAACGATCTTCTCAGAAAATAAAGTGTAGAAAATTAAAGAAACACAAACTATTTCTTTCGGCCTAAGCCCCGAAGGTTCCGTGACCACTTCTAACGCTTACATCCCTCGTTGAGCATCCAATAGATTGGATTTGTGCTCGATTTCGCTACATAGCCCAAAATGGCAACAAATGTT
>CAIGRB010121091.1:0-21882 GCA_903798255.1 Fraxinus quadrangulata
TTGTCACCTTTATATATTATATATTTTTTATATTATATATGTGTGTGTGTGTATGTGTGTGTGTGTGTATGGCAGTCAACAATTGTGGCTCAACTATACAAGCAATTGTGAATATTTTACCACTGTAGAAGAATCAGTTCACAAACAGTGCACATAAATGAATGTGTGAAAACAAGGGTGCGGAAATGAATAGTACACGCCATATCCCCTCTTTTATACTAGTAGTGATGAATTGCGAATAAAACATCTCTCTTTCTCTTCTAAAACAATCTTTATTCTATAACTATAACAAAACCCTTCTTCTTCAACTTTATTCCTACATAAATTTAAAAAAAAAACCCAAAATTCAAAACACCCAATAGCTATATAACTTGAAAACCCAGATGGTTATCACTTCAATCAGGACCCGAGTGCAAAATCAAGCACAATTGACACTCAAAATAAAAACGAAAACGCACAAAAAAAAGGAAAGAAGATAAGTTGACATCATAATTAGTGATAGAGAAACGGCGTCGACGGTAGATGGGGCAGAGAAATTCCCAATGGGAATCGGGATATCCTTAACACAATTTAAGTGAAAGGGTTTGGAATTTGGAAATGGGAAACGTCATTATTCACGTTTACAACATGTAATTGAGTAATTGACAATGGAATGAGTATTTGGATTTTGGTCAATGGAATCCTAATTTTTTTCTTAAAAAGGCAATTTTTTTCTTTAAAAGGCACAGAATAAAATCCCACTACAAAACAAAAAGGCCCAACCAAACCTTCATCTCATCCCCTCACGACTTCAACTTCCCCTGCCCTTTGGCGGCCCGATGGCCTCCTTCCTTCTCCTTTCCAATGTTCCGACGGATCCCAACACGCACGGCCACACCCCCTTGTCGGATGTTGGGTCTGCCACTACTTGTGAGACTACATGGATATTTTTCATAATGTGATGAATAATTTTTGGATTGAGCAAGTATCCTAACATTCTTAGAAATGCACTACGATGTTTGTTACGTGGATAACTTGTATGTCAAACTTATTTACCCCTTAAGTATTCTACTGTTTGGTATATATTAAAAATATTATTTTAATCTCAAGTCAAAGTCAATAATTATTTTTAATTATTCATTTTCTTATAAAAGTTAATTAAAATTGAGGTCGAGCCAGAAGAAAAAATGTTTACTGATGGGACTAAGGGAAAAGAAAAAATAGATCTATCTTTGGCTTTCAAGTATTCACCTCTATCTTTTCCCAAATCATTGCACCTCATCCAAAAACACTAGTGTTATTTTTGTTCAAAGAGATTATTCAGCCAAGATTGATTACATCGAGACAGCTCTCTGGATCTTGATGGCGATGGTAAGGAAGGAAAAAAAAAGAGAGATACTTTCTATCAATCAAACGTAGGCACCCCCATGCTCCAATGGTCTGCTTACCGAGGAACATGCCAAAGCAATTAAAATAAATAAAAAAATCAAGTCATCGATCATAGGTTGGTCCAATGAACGAGAGTTGGCTTTCTTAAGTCTGTTGTTCCTCCCAAGACCTACCTCAACCTAGATTAGCTAGATTGGAAAGTAAAAGTAATCATTGTTTATACATAGGTTTCTCTGGTATGAAATGAGCCACTTCAAATAGAAATGAAAAGGTCTTATGACACGATTACTATATTTTTGTCCTATAATCTAGTGCTTGAGAATCGGCTATTAAGCTCACGAAAAGTGTGGTTAAAAAGTTGTAGGTCTTGTGAGATGTGTGATTAAAATCATTTGTTGATTTCATCTTGGGATTAAAATAAGATTTTAATCTACGCCAAAAATAGGGGCTATACGAGGAAGAAATAGATTTATTTTTTTAAACAATGAATCTTAAACCTCTAAATCACTTTATCTACATAATAATGTATTTGAACAATGTCAAGTGTTTTAGAGCCTATTTGACAATCATTATTGTAGAAAAAAAGAGTTTTGAATAGTGATTTTTAGTTGAATGTGTGGTTAAAAAGTAGGGAAAAAATTGGTATACATGTAGAATATTTTATTGTGTGAATGTGTGGTTGAAAATGATCATGTAGCAAACCATAAAAATAAATTAATGGGTATCAAACAGGCAATTAGAGATTATCATTCCTAAAATTACATATGCTTATTGTCAAAGTTATTGGCAAGCTATTTATTTGCCTTGTTGATAACTATTATATAGACCCTAAAATGACATGCCATCTACATATAGATAAACTAGTAAGCTAAAACGCCTTCCCCCACAAGTTATAAGTCAAAACACACTTTCTCTACAAGTTTTGCAGTAATTGAGAACTAAAAACCAAATAATTAATTATGTCTTTTAAAGTTCTATTTTTCATCTAATCATGTGAAACATTTTTTTGGTGAATAATACCAAATTTAATACACAATTGATCAAAAGCCAACTAATTATATTATCTGCCTCCAACATATCTCAATACCTTGATTATCTTACCAAGTTTATTTTAAATTCTTATTTATAAATGAAAAATAAGTTCAAAGCCTCATCTTTACTACTTAAAAATACATAGAAATAAATTTTAAATCACATCTATCATTATGTATTAAGCTTAAGATATAAAATTCCTTTCAATTAATTAAAAGGCCTTTTAACAAAGTTGGCTTCACAGAAATCTTGCATTTGTGTTTATTTTTTTGTTTCAAGTTTATGTATAATGTTTAAATCTATTAATTTTATTAAGGAATCATGATTAAGAAGCCGTATCTATTATCCCATACAAATGAAGACTCAAGAAAGTAAACAAAAGAACCAATTTTATTCATAACTTGTGGGTCCACAAATTGAATTATTATCCACTACAACATCATTAACCTTAAAACAGAAAATCAAGTCATATACTTCCTAGAGCATCTTCAATCGTGGCGTGCAATAAATCTTAATTGTAATTTAATTCTTAAAGTGGTCGAAAACCTCTCCAATGGAAAGATGCAAAAGAAATGTAAATTTCATTTTTGACTTTTTTTTATATCAACAAAAGGTAAAAAATGGATTCCATTATAGTAAAGTTTGAATTTAAATCCATTGAAACGTAAATGATGATGCAAAAGTGAATTCGGAGATATCAATTTACACCCAACTTTTTATACCACCGTCAGCGATGCTGAGTAAGCACGGACTTTTTTTTTTTTAACAAAACAATAAATACCATTACTAAAATACCGTTGCGAGAAATATAGCGACGAGCCACTGCTAACTTCTTCGACTAAAAAAATCTTCAAACTATCCTTACTAAGAATAGAACAAGAAATTAAATTCATCCTAATATCAAGGACACGCACCACATTTATCAGCGTTAATACCTTCCCAAGTGTGAACTTCATAATAATTTTTCCAATTCCTTCAATCTTAGACGTTGTTGAGTTTTCAATGTATAGATGTTCGTCATGATTTAATTTATTGTATTCAACAAACAAATCTTATCTGCACAAATGTATCGAGTGTCTCGTGGGTTCACCCAACTAGTCCTTGGCGTTGGATATCAAGTTAACCTTAGAAACAACTGTAGATAGGTTCATATCCACGATATCCTCCACGTCGTTGTCGTCTAGCTCTTTTGCTCTAGCTCTGGCCTCGTCAAGTTGTCCATTTCTTCTAAGGAAATTACGGACTCCCATTATCACTACAAAAATCACCGTTTGAGCACAAAAAAACTAGGCATTTGATCAAAAAATTTCCATCTCTACTTCCATACTCCAAATACCCTCTCGATAACATTTCAAGGAGTGATAAAAGTTGAATCATTCTCGTGCATTTCGAAATCTACGTCTACAACGGTTTGTCTCATTGCGAAACTCTTGAAAATGATATTTGATGTTAGAGCCTTTATAAAGAGCCATATATCACGGTCTATGTGCGAATCCGAGTCTACCAGATAGTATTTGCCACTTACCGGCTCTGAAAATTATTATCTAGACTATGTATTCACTGCCAAAAGTATGAATGTCGTGTATATTCCTTGTCGTTCCCGGGAGGACAAATGTGAAGAACAAATTAAAATTGCATGATGCAAGTACGTTTTAAGTAGGAATTTCTTTTCATCCTATGAAGTACTCCACTTGGTGGTGCGACAGCACGACTCGAACATGTGTCCTGCCAATGGCTTTAATACAATCATGTGTTCATTATAATTTGCATAAATATTTTATGAAAAAATTAACTACCATAAAGAATGAGCATGTATTACCATTTAAAAGTTAATTACTTTCTTAAACTTGAAAATGGGATATTGCTTGGGGTTTGGGTGGTGATTATTTTGGACCTTGATTGTAATCTGAATTCGATTTAATCATACGTTCAACAAACACCACAACAACACGCAACACTAAAAGACTTATTCGAGAATTTGAGGATATCACATCGTACGAGTTGCCAAAGAGAATTTGGGTGGGATATCCCAGAGAGAAACACATTTGTGCACTACTGCAACGTGCGTACTATTGGTCGCAAATAAGGCATGACATTGCAGCTTATGCAAAAACTTCTTGTTTGTCAACATGATAAGGAAGACCAGAAAAAAGGCAAACTTTCTAGAGTCCCCTTTCCATCTCAAATAAGCTATTTGAAAGTGTATTGATGGACTACATTATTGGCTTACTAAATGTTGGAAATGAAGAGACCGCTCAACTCTTCACCAAAAATATTGTAAAAAACAAGGGGTTGCCTAAACACATCGTTAGTGATCGAGATCCTCGATTCACTAGCATATTTTTTTACCGAGTTATTCAAATTTATTGGTTCAACTTTGAGCTTGAGATGTAGTTTTCACCCATAATCTGACAGACAGAAAGAGCAATTTCAATACTATGCTAGGAAAATTATCTTCGGCACTTTATCTCTACTTATTAGAAGAATTGGGTGTAACTTTTAGATGTGGCTTAGGCTTGCTTCAATATCCAAAAGATCTCTTCCACCTATAAGAGCCCTTTTGAGATCATCACTAGCTAGCAACCATTACTTCCTCATATTGTGGATATTCATCTAAGTATCAAGTTTCCTCAAACTGAACACTTCTCAAAAAGAATGGAATGAAATATTGAAATTATTCGAAGCTACTTTTAGAAAGCCCAAAAACAGTACAAAAAGTATGATAGTCTAAAATGCCATTTCCTTGAATTTACATGGGAGATCTACTGATTGTTAAACTCTCTAATAGAACTTTTTATAAACCAATAAGGCGGAAATAATTCTGATTGGTGCCAAAATATTTTGGGCCATTACCAATCATAAAGTGTATCGAAAAAGTCGCATATAAAGTAGAACTCCTTTTATGGTGCAAAATCTACAATGTACTCCATGTTAGTATACTTGAACCATATTTTGTAAACAAGGAGGACTTGTCCAAAAATAAGTCGGAGCGATCGGAATTTGAATTGAAGAAAGCAGGAAAGAGGGTTGCTTAAGCTATTCTTGACCACAAAGTTATTAGGGCTTTTAGGAAGTACTATGAAGAGTATTTGGTGAAATGGAGTGGATGTAGCGACGAAAAGAATACTTGGGGAAAGTTCTAAAGACTTTGAATCTTTCAAACTACTAATTGAGGCATGTCATACATAGAAGGCAACGAGGATGTCACAAGAGCAAATAAGCGAGAATGTCAAAGATCGTAGCTATACTTAGCCCCTTGACCCATTAGTCATTGTAGTTTGCCCAACTTCGACTACACTTTATAAATATTAATTCAAATTATAATTATTGTAATAATTTAGGTCAGCTGTAAAATAATCTTACTATTTATAAACATTTATTATGAATCCTCATCTTGTAGACTTCTATTCATGTCATTTAAATTTTTCTTACTTAAGCTATTATGTTGGGTAGTTGGTATTCGAAGTCTTGTCAAACTCTCTGATGTTCACCCATGAACCAACAATTGTAATTTATTGTTTTCATCAATCAACAACAAATTGTTTTCATTCTATTAAAATTCATGTATTGTAAAGCTTTGTTTATATTGTCTTTCATCTCGAAATAACCAAGAATAGACAGAAAGTAATCTAGTTGAATAGACTACTACCTCACGATGCCATTTTTGCGCTATAAAGAAAGGCGCCTGTGAAACATATAGCCCTTGTTTGAAATCCTTTTTTTTCTCATTCTATTTCTTATTTTTTTTCTCTTTCTTCATTTCAACCACACATTCTATTAATAAAATAATATTACACATAAACCTTAAAATTCTTCTTATTTTTTAACCACGCAATCTTTCATCAATCACTATTTCAAAATTTAATATCCACCCAAAATGAGTATCAAACAAGGACTTAGATAAAAATGAGTATATTAAGTAGGAATTTCTTTTCATCCCATGAAGTACTCCCGTTGGTGGTGCGACAGCACGACTCGAACATGTGTCCTGTTAATAAAATCATCTGTTCGTTATAATTTGCATAGATATTTTATAAAGAATGAGCATGTATTACCATTTAAAAGTTAATTACTTTCTTAAACTTGAAAAATGGGATATTGCTTGGGGTTTGGGTGGTGATTATTTTGGACCTTGATTGTAATCTGAATTCGATTTAATCATACGTTCAACAAACACCACAACAACACGCAACACTAAAAGACTTATTTGAGAATTTGAGGATATCACATCGTACGAGTTGCGAAAGAGAATCTGGGTGCGATATCCTAGAGAGAAACACATTTGTACACTACTGCAACATGCGTACTATTGGTCGCAAATAAGGCATACATTGCAACTTATGCAAAACTTCTTGTTTGTCAACATGATAAGGTAGACCAGAAAAAAGGCAAACTTTCTAGAGTCCCCTTTCCATCTCAAATAAGCTATTCGAGAGTGTATCGATGGACTACATTATTGGCTTACTAAAAGTTGGAGAATTTAGCACTATCATTGTCGAGTAGAGCGTTTATCAATAAATGTAAGTTTTATTGCAATGTCTAAGTATTTATCTTATGAAGAAACCGCTCAACTCTTCACCAAAAATATTGTAAAAAGCAAGGGGTTGCCTAAAACACATCGTTAGTGATCGAGGTCCTCGATTCACTAGCATATTTTTTACCGAGTTATTCAAACTTTTGGTTCAACTTTGAGCTTGAGTTATAGTTTTCACCCATAATTTGACGGATAGAAAGAGCAATTTCAATACTATGCTAGGAAAACTATCTTCGGCACTTTATCTCTACTTATTAGAAGAACTGGGTGTAACTTTTAAATGTGGCTTAGGCTTGCTTCAATACCCAAAAGATCTCTTCCATCTATAAGAGCCCTTTTGAGATCATCACTAGCTAGCAACCATTACTTCCTCATATTGTAGTTATTGATCTAAGTATCAAGTTTCCTCAAACTGAACACTTCTCAAAAAGAATGGAATGAAATATTGAAATTATTCGAAGCTACTTTTAGAAAGCCCAGAAACAATACAAAAAGTATGATGGTCTAAAATGCCATTTCCTTGAATGTACATGGGAGATCTACTTATTGTTAAACTCTCTGATAGAACTTCTTATGAACCAATAAGGCGGAAATAATTCTGATTGGTGCCAAAATAATTTGAGCCATTACCAATCATAAAGTGTATTGAAAAAGTCGCATATAAAGTAGAACTCCTTTTATGGTGAAAAATCTACAATGTTCTCCTTGTTAAAATACTTGAACCATATTTTGTAGACAATGAGGACTCGTCCAAAAATAAGTCGAGCGACCGGAATTTGAATTGAAGAAAGCTGGAAAGAGGGTTGCTTAAACTATTCTTGGCCACAGAGTTATGAGGGCTTTTAGGAAGTATGAGTATTTGGTGAAATGGAATGGATTCAGCGACGAAAAGAATACTTGGGAAAGTTCTAAAGACCTTAAATCTTTCAAACTGCTAATTGAGGCATATCATACATAGAAGGCAACGAGGACGTCACAAGAGCAAATAAGCGAGAATGTCAAAGATCGTAGCTATACTTAGCCCCTTGACCCACTAGTCATTGTAGTTTGCCCAATTTCGACTGCACTTTGTAAATATTAATTCTAGATATAATTATTGTAATAATTTATGTCAGCTGTAAAATAATCTTACTATTTATAAACATTTATTATGAATCCTTATCTTGTAGACTTCTATTCATGTCATTTAAATTTTTCTTACTTAAGCTATTATGTAGGGTAGTTGGTATTCGAAGTCTTGTCAAACTCTCTGGTGTTCACCCCTGAACCAACAATTGTAATTTATTGTTTTCATCAATCAACAACAAATTGTTTTCATTCTATGAAAATTCCTGTATTGTAAAGCTTTGTTTATATTGTATTTTATCCCGAAATAACCAAGAATAGACAGAATGTAATCTAGCTGAGTAGACTACTAACTCACGATACCCCTTTTAACGCTATAAAGAAAGGTGCCCGTGAAACATGAGAATGCACTTTTAGAGACTATACGATAGACCATGGCCCAAAAGAATTAATTATTTTCATTTCTTCACTAAAATCCCCAATTAAATGATTGAATGAGATGCTAAAAAGGAATTATTTTAATTTTTCATTTCACCCATAAAAATTAATTACCAGTAAGAGCCGGTCACCAGTAAAAGAAATTTCTCTTGGACTCTATTGGTAACAAATATAGGTAAAAATTAGTGAAAAATATGGTTAAATTTTTATTTTTATTTTTTAAAGTTACGAGTTTCACGATAGATATAGTTTTTGAAAAAACATTAATTAGCTGAAACGTTATCTAGGTCTTGTTTGGTGGGAACTAAAATTAATTTTTTAGTAAATTTTGATTAAAAAATGAAGAAATATGTAGGTAGAAAACGTAAATTTCATGAAACATATAGTTAAAATTAATAGTTAATTTTATCTTAAATTGAAATTGAAATTGAAATTTTAAGCGCATCTTCTCTTTATCATTTTCGATTTTCGATTTTTCAAAACAGTGAAAATACGTTCTTTTTTCTATTTTCTATAACGCGTTTTTAAAAACAAGTTAAAAATTTACAAAAAAAATTAAGTCATTTTGAGTGTCTTCAGAATAATTTTTTAAAATATAAAAAAACACATTTTCAATAATTTTAAAATAGATACTCAATATATAAAATTCAAAATTCAAAACAAAAAATTGAAACCTAAACAGAACATGCTCTTGATCCTCTCTCAAAACAGGCCTGTTGAATAAGTTTGAAAAATATAACAAAAATGGCCGGCAGAGTTTAACACGTGCCATGAATCCCAGCCGTAAACGTGCCATAGCTTGTCAAACTTGAACCAATAATAACGTTTTGGGAGCAATCTTTTGTTTTTTTTGAATTTATAGACCGTTTCTCTATATTTCTCTCTACACTCTCTTAAATCACAGTCACAAAGTACTACTCTCTCAAATTCACTTTGCAGCAGATTGTTTCCTCTTTCTGATATTGATAAAAGGAATTACATACGCTGTATTGGATGCCGGATAAATCAATTCGATTGAAATTTGTGAAGATTGTTGCAGTAAGTTTGACGTTTTTGTTTAAATTAATTTAAAATTAGAAGTTTTAATTTATTATGTTTATGTTGGAGTATGACGTATTTACAAATTTGGTGATTAGAACTCTTGTTGAGATGATCTTTTTATACAGAGTTAGAGTATTTGAAATGAATAGATATTAATTTGTGGTCACTTCATATTTTTGATTAATAATTATTTTCTATCTCAGTTTAGCTTGACTCTTTTACTAAGTTAAAGTTTTAAAATCGTTTTAAGCTATCTGTCTATGATCACAACCCTAGGTGAAATGAAACTTTTTTGTTTAAAATTGGAGAATTTGATATTTTAAGATTTAATTAATGGGCACCTCTATTATACTTCTTATTGAAATTTCCACGTCCTTGATTTTCTAGCTTTTGCAACAATTGAGTTTCCATCTATTAGAATTATTTCACTTTATTACATTATTTTTCATTTTTATTCGTCAGATTTGTATTTTTCTCTCCTCAAGTTCGATTTCTGTGATTTTGATAATTGATCAGAAATTCAATGTTGCATGGGTGCTGTCTTTTCTTACTATAATTTCTGTCACTGCGGTCTTGTCTATTTTTGAATTTGAGCATAAAAATTGTGTATGCTCAAGATGTTATCATTGAACAGCAATCAGATTAAAAAATTTCTTTGTTTTAGTTTTCCCCTTTCCTTAGTTCACAGAAAAACATGAGCTAGAATGATTTATCTTTTTAGATGAACTTGTTACTGGAATTTAGTACTTCCATCGCACATTTGCAATTTGTTGTATTGAAAAAACTATTTGTGCTCAAATTCTGGATGTGGAACAAGAATTTGTGAATATGAGTGGGGTCCCCCGCATATTTTGTTTGTTTTTCTTGGGGGTGACAGTGCATTTTAAGCCATCATGTTTAAAATTTTGAATTTTACTAAATTCGGTATTTTAAATTTGAGTTTTTTCATTTCCCGTGCAGCCATGGGTTTATGTTAGTTGTAATGCATCACATTGTGTTAAAATTTTTGTAATGAGTTGTGGAGCCCACAAATCCTAGAATTCTATTCGTGGAATTTAAAGTTTGAGTTGTTTCTTTTCCCCAGACAGTCATGGGTTTATTAAATGTTAGTTGTCACGTGTCACAATATGTTAAATTTTTTATTTTGAGTTGTATAGTCCACCAATCCTGGAATTTTTTTTTATTTTGGTATTTAAAAAATTTGAGTTTTTTCGTTTCCCCGCACAGTCATGAGTTTATTAAATGTTAGTTGCCACACATCACATTGGTTAAAATTATAAATGAAGGGTACCTAGAAAGCTTGGCAATCTGTTCATTGATAATCTGGTTTCATTTTTATGGAGGAAAATTTCTAACCGATGCAAGCTTTTCTTAAGTATTCAAGGGCTTCCCAAATTTTGGTTTACCGGAAATAAAATGCTGGGGTACATTGAATGAAGTTGATGCTTTCGAATACCTATTAATTTGACACATCTCAAGAATAGCTTCATTGCTTGTTTACATTCCGACATTTTTGTCGTCTGACCTTTTTAACATTTAACCTTTGACATCATCCTGGAATAGGTGAGGGCCTAACTCATTCTAGGGTAGAGTATAATGATTTGGGTAAAAAAATCTGGAGAAAATTGCCAACATGTGGGAATCAGGGTATTCAGATTTGCCTGTCTGTCACACAAATATGGAAAGTGATACTACAAGCACCACTCCTTCAGAAGACTCCAGAGATTGTCTACATGGAGTTCAGACTTTGCATGGGTAACTTTCTGAGAGCTCATGAAATGATTATTCTGCAAATAGTTATTTATTTTGTTTCATCTGGTTATCTACTTTTGCTACCTTGGTGATGAACAAGGTCTATTTGCTTGACATAGTGGATGCTCATTTATAGCTCATTAAAAAACCATTTCTTGATATGTATGTGCTTTATATGATCATCAAATAGGAGGTGAAGAAGGTATGCTTTGCTAAATGCAACATAATCATGATTTGTTGATTGTTCGAACCCATGATCCCTGTGATGTTATATTTAATGCTTTACACTTAATGGTCCTTAGTTCATGTAAATGTATGCTGGAAAATGTTGACTTTGCTTTGCTTTTAGGTCAAACTGACGACCAACTGCTCAAAAGTATAGAGTTATAACTGAATCCGCATATTCTGTGGAATCACAGAGATGATTTATTTTTTATTTTTTATTTTTTGCAGGAGAACAATTGGACCCACAAGGCGTTCCAAAAAGGGACAATGGACTCCAGAAGAGGTAAATTAGTGTTCTCTTCTAATTATAAATGGTATTAGCAACTACAGTTTTCTTATATTTATTTTGTTTCCATGCATCTAAAAAGGATGTTTTTAACACTATGGTCGTGCTTCTTATTTTGATCTGTAACAATTTCAGATGCATTTTATTGGCATGGTCAAGAGTGTATGAATGCTGATCGCATCTGAAACAAATCTTTGTTGGAGAAATACATAATGTGGATTATATAATAACTTTTATATGTCACTGTTTTACAAATTCTCTGAGAAAATTAAACTTGCAATATTTTAACTGTCTCAATTTTCCTCCATCAAACAGCCTTCTGAAGTTATCTTGCTTATCCTATCCACGTTGATCATTTATTGCCGAGGAATGTTATGATGAATACTTCTAATATTGGGGGTCCTCACCCAAAAGTAACATTAAATACAGCTGAAATTTGATTCGACCCAAGTATTTAATTGTTCTACTAGGCCGACATATGATGTGCAGGCTCAAAATATATAGATATGTCGCACGATTTACTCAACGGACATGTTCTCTGGAAAGAAATCACGTTATCATTCATTTTCTCCCAAAACCCCATTATTAAAAGAATGTGTGCTTCTCCAGGTTTCTGGTCATTTAGATGACCACAGTTTGACCAATCTGTAACTTTAATTGCTTCTTTTTTTTTTTTTCCTTTTAATTTGTGATCGTAACAGAATGGATTTTTTCCCCGCAGGATGAGATACTGCACATGGCTGTTCAACGTTTCAAAGGAAAAAACTGGAAAAAGATAGGTAGGAAAAAGAATTGANTTTTTTTTTTCCTTTTAATTTGTGATCGTAACAGAATGGATTTTTTCCCCGCAGGATGAGATACTGCACATGGCTGTTCAACGTTTCAAAGGAAAAAACTGGAAAAAGATAGGTAGGAAAAAGAATTGAAGCTTCTCTCTACTACTTGGTTAACAATAAAAAGACATCTGATTAATCTATGCTCTTCTCTTTTTAGCTATTATTTCTAACACCATGAATCTCCTCTCCCAACCTCGTAAGTTCAAGTATAAATATTCCATAGAAGGGAACTGACTAAGTTTTGATCATCAGTTCATAAAAAGCGTTTGCAGCTTCTGTCAAAACATTATTTGTTACTTATTGAATGTCTAGTACTATATGCATGATTTTTTTATTGGTTTTCTAAATATCATTTGGTAATCATGTCGAAGTAGCTAGATAGCAAAATTTGTTCAAATTTCAAACCTTCTCATAGGGTAACATTATGTGGTATGTTCAGCCTTGGTTGCATGTGACTATAGGACAAGACATGGCATGAATCATGAAACTTTTTTTAGTTAGAATGGACCTTAATTGTGACAGATAGAGATACTAACTAAAATGAGGATGTTTTAGCTAGGAAAAATGTTACTTTAGAACATTATTGGTTTGACACAACTCGTTAAAGATTATCTTCTGCTTTGGATTGCTCATGACTGGTATAAAGACATAGCATGGATTGTGAAAATTTTCAGTTAATGACAATAGTTGGGACAGACACAGAGACTGTTTTGAGCTTAGGGCGTTTACACGTTATTTTGTTTAATACAATTTTAGGGACAGTTTGCCTTGTATTATTATGACCAAGTTTGCCGTTTGGAATTATTATTTTACAGTATAAACTTGCTAATTTTGCAATCAATGCTAATGTCATTAATTGCATGGGGTGTATCATTAAGGAAATCAGAATATTAAAAAAGTCTCTTCCCTGTTTCCAAAATCTTTAAATTTCTTAAGTTATAGGAACTTTCAACTATATCAGGGAAAAAAATGCTTTCTATATATATAAAAAAATAATTCAGTCAATCCGTGTTTAATTTTGTCAGATAAGTGCAAATGCCATGCATGTGTGGTAAAATGTATTGTTGGCTTTTTTAAGTAGGAATATCTGCATTCCTTACGAAGCACCTGGTATTACACAGAAATGATCCATCATGGCTTGACAAGAATATGGAGATAAAATTGAATCTTAGTAGTTTGTGTGTAAATTTGAGTTTGTCAATACTCTTCCTTGCACAAAACTATAATAACATTTGATATAAGAGAAGAATTATGAAATTCCTTTTTGATGCATTGAGAATTAGATTTTTTAAATAATCACAGTTGGAATTAACACCAGGCCAAATACATATATAGATCATGCAAATGACCTATTTTTGCTTTTACCATGTCATATACTTTGATAATTCTTTATGGTGTGACTTAAACTATTAAGTAGTTTTTCTCAGCCAAGATGACAATCAATTTCTCAAATTATATATATATATATTTTTTGCATAATTCTGACCTTCAATTCCTGTTGTCTACATTTTTTAGCATAGAGAATATGTTATATATAAGTTTATGATATATGTAGCGGAGTTTTTCAAGGACCGAACAGATGTACAATGTTTACACAGGTGGCAAAAGGTTCTTAATCCAGAACTTGTCAAAGGTCCTTGGTCAAAAGAGGTTAGGAAACTCTTATTCATTCCTACTGGATTTTCTCTCCATTAAATTTCATTGTGCCTCATTCTGGCATCAACAATCTTAATTTTCATTTTTATGGCTTATGAGTACTCATCTGATATATCTTTTATATGTGATAAGGAGGATGACATGATAATCCATTGTGTGAACAAATATGGGCCAAAAAAATGGTCCACCATTTCAAAGCATGTTCCTGGACGTATTGGAAAGCAATGTCGTGAAAGGTAAGCTTGGAGGAGCTTCTTTTGGTCTTTCTAGCTCTTCTGTGGACCTCTTCGTGTTTATCTACAGCTTTTCACTGTTAAATAACTTCATATAATGATTTTCCAGATATTTTTATCTTATTACTGGTGAAGTTGTTAAAGATTTATGTTTCAATTTTCTTTTTAATTGCAATTCTGCTAGTTTTGACTGGTTCCTTCTGTATTTATCATTGTACGTGCAAATTTCATTTCTTGTGATTAAACAGCTCTTGAACAGTTTTTATGATTTGTAGTCATCATTTATCTGCTTTATTTGTTTATACCATTCATTTCACAGGTGGCACAATCATCTTAATCCTGCCATAAACAAAGATGCTTGGACACAAGAAGAGGAATTGGCTCTGATTCATGCCCATCAAATTTATGGAAACAAGTGGGCAGAGTTAACAAAGTTCTTGCCTGGGAGGTAAAGTGATACTTGATAGTTGCATGAAGAATTTTTACTGTATTTAGAGAATAAGAGCTCCCACATATCATATATTTACCATCTCTTTTATTCAGTCTGTGAGTCTAAGTTGCTTTTGTATGATCATTTGAGCCATTAATATGGAAGTTTACCACCTTGAGCTCTGAATTATCTATATGATACCAGGACCGACAATGCAATAAAAAATCAATGGAACAGTTCTGTCAAAAAGAAATTGGATATGTATTTGGCATCAGGCTTACTTTCACAGTTCCAAGGTCCACCTATTGTCAGCCATCGAAATCAATCAGTGGCATCCTCTTCTTCGAAGGCACAACGGAGTAGTGAAGATGATAGTGTTGTTAAAGACATATTAGAAGTGGAGGAAGCTTCTGAATGCAGCCAAAGTTCTACTGTGGCTGGTTTGTATCAATCTACAAATGACATGATCAATGAAATTATACTAAAGGACTGTGGAGTCAGTGAAGAATTCAATCATAAAAAAGTTCCAAGCTCCAGTTCAATGACATGTTCTGAAGATTATCGCCCTGCTTTGCCAGGCATTACATTTTCCATGCCAGAAGTGCCTTTGGAGATGAGTGGCTCTTCAAAGTGTCTTGAACATAACTTCCCTTTAGATTGGGGGCCTTTTGCAGGGAAAGATTGGCATCTTTATCCAAATGAGCTACCGGACATATCTTTGCTGGATCTAGGGCAAGAAGCATCAGAACTAGGCATGCAATCTTTAAATGGCCACGACAACAATGAAAATATAAGCTGTGCACCAGAAAACTTTATGGAGTTGAATGCTTCTTCTGCCATCGGGAACATGGTTATGACTTCTGATATGCCTAATCTTGTAGTTAATTCAGATTGCAGGGTGATATGCCCAGAAATGGGACGTGATGGATGTTATCCCTCTGAAAATGTTGTGGATGGCGTTGATAGATGTACAGATTCATTACTTCATCAATCTTCAAATTTCGCGATCCCTGAAGACGGAACTTTTGCTTCACAGACTTGCTGTTCTACGAGTTCTGACATGCTGGGCACCTCGTTTAGTAAACCTTTCCCTGTTCCAAGTGAACTTCCTCCTCAAGATGATTTAGTTATGTACGGTATTGATCCTTATCAGTTGAATGATTCCTTGAATGGAAATACGGAGCTGGAGTCTGTTCGTCCAAGAACACATGATGACTTTATCTGTCCCAAGGAGTCTGGTGGTTTTCCTTGTGAACATGGATCTGAACAGGCAAACTGTTCACCGAAGCTAGTTCTAGTTAACAATTTTGTCTTAGCATCAAATGATACTCAAAACTGTTCTTCCAGGGACAAAAATCCCGTTGTAACAGATGAACAGAAGGATTGTGGAGCTTTATTCTATGAACCTCCTCGTTTTCCAAGCTTGGATATTCCATTATTCAGTTGTGATCTTATTCAATGTGGCAGTGACATGCAGCAAGAGTACAGTCCACTTGGCATCCGCCAGTTGATGATATCTTCCTTGAATCCATTCAAATCGTGGGATTCACCATCTAGGGAAGATAGTTCAGATGCTGTTCTGAAAAGTGCTGCAAAAACTTTTACAGGTGCACCATCTATACTGAAAAAAAGACACCGTGATCTGGTGTCTCCTGTATCAGAAAACCGAAGTTGGAAGAAGCTTGAAAGTGACTTGAATCAGGAATCATTCTCCAACCTGTCAATTGAATTTTCTGGACTAGAGGTCATGTTTGATGAATGTGTAGATCAGAAAGGACATATGTTGTCATCATCTCCAAACAACAAAAGAAACTCAGAATCTAATTGTGTTGAAAAAGAAAACGTAAACCCTGGTCTTGAAGACGGGAGAAAGGAGGCCAACAAAAGCACTGTAGTTTCAGGAAGCAGAATGTTACAGAAAGCACTAAACGGCGATGAGATTATAAACAAGATAAAAGAACATAGTGCTGTTATGGATGTCAAAAATATGAATGGAGGCAATGATTCGGTGGAAACTGTGAGTATTCTTTTCACTGCTTCTACTAGATAGGGGGTGATTGTGGACCTCTAGATCTTGAAAATGCAATACTTTGTTATGAACGTTCTTTGAGTGCTACAGACATGCTTATTTTACCTATCAGGCCTTCTTCATTAAAGCATTTTTTTGGATGTTTAGGTCCTTCGATGTGATAATATATTGAAGTACTTGTTGTGAAACATTGATCTTGCATTTTATGAACTTCTTTAGCCATTCGGTTCAGCAATCAAGGCTTTTACAGCTATGCTTATCATAAGGACTGCACAAGACATGAAATAACTTTGTTAAATCCCTTCCTCTATATTTTACATTGATGGAATCTATGAGCTAATGTGTTACTGTCTCATTTATGACAGGTTACAGATTCTTCTAGAATCCTTGTTGAACGTGATATGAATGACCCACAATTCTCTTCAACGGACCATATTGGGACCACAAGTGATAGAGAATTAATTGCTAGAGTTCCTGGAAATAAATATTCTAGAAGAGTAGATACAGTATCAACACATGGGGAATCTTCATCTGAGACTCAATGTTTGTCTGTTGTTTGCTCCCCTCGAATATGCGCGAACAAGGATGGGACTAATTTGGTCATAACTAAATCCCTGCAATCCATGAGTCCCTTGGCTAATAAAGCTGGTAGTTCTAGCAAAGGTGTAGATGTTGAAAACAATAGCATGTGAGATGGGATAATATCTGCATATTCCGATTTGGTTTTCTCTTTTGTTTGTGTTAATTTGCTAGAAATCTATCTATGTTTCTTATATCCTATTTTGAATTGATTTCTGTTTCTAGATATGTAGACACACCATTCAAAAGGAGCTTTGAATCTCCTTCGGCATGGAAATCCCCTTGGTTTATGAACTCTTTTCTACCAGGCCCCAGAGTTGATTCGGAGATAACAGTCGAGGTATTGGAAAATGGTTATTGGTCAAATAAATTGTTTAAGCTACTACATAAATATCTTCTGATTGACTCTGCTTTTCTTATTTTACTTCATACTCATAATTGGTGTTTTTGTAGGACATCGGCTACTTTATGAGCCCAGGGGACCAAAGTTATGATGCCATTGGGTTAATGAAGCAGTTAGGAGAGCAGACTGCAGCTGCTTTTGCAGATGCGCAGGAAATTTTGGGAGATGAAACTCCAAAAACCATACTGAAGGAAAACGGCTTGAAAAAACTGGAAGAAGGAAAAGATAACAATCATGGTTCAAACTGTCGGACAGTCTCGGCTTCAAATGTCTTGGTATGACTTTGCCCCTGTTTGAATCTAATTTTTTGAAGAATAGAAATTTTGGAATAGTGATTGATGGAAGAATGTGTGGTGAAAAAGTGAATAAAAGTTTTTGATTTGTGTGTAATATTATTTTATTTGAAAATGTGTGGTTGAAATGAAGAATTAAAATGAGAATGAGAATGAGAAATTAATGGATGTCAAACGGGGGCTTATTGTTTCTTCCTCATAGTTCTAAATTGCGCATAACTTGGTCCCGATCACTTCTTTTTCTCTTGCTGTACATTGTGATTACACATAATACTGTTGCAAGGCATACATCTTTTCCTAGTACTAGTACTTTAAAGTCATCAACATTATGACGAGGGTTTACTACAATGTTATGTAATCTTGCCTGTGTGAACTCCTGACCGGTTGAATCTTCAACCCTCAGCTCCAAAAGAGAGATTGCTTTCCAAAGTTGCAAATTGTTGTTTACCATGCCTCTATTAGTAACAGAAACGGAGATGCATTTCCATTATTGTTGATGAAATTAGTTTAATGACTCAAGCCAAAAATAACAAGAGTTTTCTTGTGAAATATTTGAACTTCAAAGCATTGATAATTTCGAGCTTTGGTGAACTCATGTATGACTTTTTGGTAAAACCAGTCTAAAATGCATTAGATTTACATTGAGAGGAATGCATATTGTATCTTCAGTGAACTTGTTGCAATGTGCTCAATCTTTTCCTCTGTACCAACAGATAGTTATTAGACCAACCCCCTTCACCCGTGCTTTCTTCTGCTCTCAGAGCTATGTGCTTGTCATTTCAAGATTAATTGTCCTATTATAATCTTATTTGGACAATTTTTGCAGACGGAGAGGCGCACCCTTGATTTTAGTGAATGTGGGACACTGGTGAAGGAAGCTGGAAAATTGTCTAGCAGCGTGGGTCTCTCAAGTCCCTCCACCCATCTTTTAAAAAGTTTCAGGTAAAAGGTGTTCGTGGCCAAGGCATTGCACTGTAAATTCTGAGTGTCTACATATTATCCCTCTTGATTAGTGTATGAATTGGTTTATTCCATTGTCTAAATTTTGTCTCTGTCTCTGGAGTTATTATATGAATTATCTGTAGGTATTGTTTTGCAACTGTTATCATGTTTAAATCTTTGAGTTCACATAGTAATTTTTATTTTGACAATCATCTCAAATGGTGTCTCTGCAATATATGTTTAGCTTGTCTAGTATTTCCACCAATTAAGTTGCATTTATGTTAATTCTTGGATAGTTATGAGATCAGAGTTCTTGTATCAGCTTCTTACCCGATGCTATATCTACTCTATATTTGCTATTACTATTTCAGTCTTCTGATCGTTGTTATTTCATTTATTGATTAGCTGTTTGTATGTTCACTAAAGCACATTATTTGTACGTTTTCGAGATCTTTGCTTCCATGCTCCAAATTGTCCCCAATCGTTCTACTCTTTCTTTGAGTTTTAATTAAGGCTAGATTCTTAGAAACACCATATTTGCATTCATTTTAGGCTCCTAACGGTTGGATGTGTGGAGCTTTATTATATTTTACACTTTTTTTTCTTGATTGTAGTTCAACCTAAATAGAAAAAAGCAAAACAATGAAAAATAAGGAAAACTTACAAATGGAGTTCATAACTTCTCAAAACGTAAAAATCGATTTAACTTAAGACAATTTAATACATATTAGCGAGAAAATTTTTTATCTTTTAAGCTCACACACATCAATGCCTGTCACCCAATCCCGTCTTAATTCACTTCGATATGTGATCAAGCAGACAAGCACTACCTTGGCGTCGATGATACTTATAAATCAGATGTTTCAATCTGCCATAAAAAAATGGAAGCAACTGTTCTACAACAACTGTTGACAAGTCGTCTATAATGAAATATGTGGGTAGTTGTAGTGTGAGTAGTTTCAAACGGTTCTACAACAACTGTTGAATGATGTATAAAAGAGAAAAGATAGTATCGAAGAAAGGATCCGATCAAACAACTCTCGAACAGAGAATTATGTAATTTCATTCATTTATTTTTCTTCTCGTTAAACTTTCAATTTACTTGTATGCTTGTGCTCCTTGGAGGCGTTTCGTTTTTTGTAAATTGTAATCTTTATAAATAAAGCACATCTCGTTGGGACTTTGTCTCAAGAGGTTTGTTCCTTACACAATCGTCTGAACCTTCTTTTAATTGTTAGCGATTTCCACGCGAAACAATTTGGCACACTCGGTGAGACCATTGGTGTTTGAAGATACGAACGGTGAAATAATATGTCTCAGAAAAACTCTGACAAGGAGCCAGCAAGCCAACGAGTAGTATAGTCTGCGGTCGAATGATACGAGCAGCAGCAAAGTACTCCACAATCAGAAGGGCAAAGTCAAAGTCGCTATGAGCCAATGACAGAATGGAGTCCTAGAACCATGCCCGCGTTGCTTGGTGAAATCACGCAGTATGTCGTTGAACAGGTAAACTTACAAAATGTTCAAAACATGGAAAAATTTACTCAAAATGGAAATTTACATTATGAAAGCATGGTTAAACAACTGAACATTTTGAACGAAATCATGAATAGAACCAAGTATAGGGAATCACTTTAAAGCTAGGACGATTGTGGGACATAACTCCCCAATCCCGGGTCTTAATCAAAGAATAGAACCACCCTTTGGACCGTCTACTTCAAACCAGGGGGGTAGTGGAATGACGAACTTGAATAGTGGTAATGGAGTGTCAAACTTGGGGGGTAACTCAAATGCAAGAGATAATGTCCGAGTTAATGGACAAAGAGACAATGTCCAAGCCAATGGATAAAATACCCAATGTGTTAATGATGGTGGAAATAATCAGGCAAATAGTAATAATGATTTTAATAACGGCGTTTTTGCAGCAAACCAAGGACCAAACGTTAGGCCTCAAGCAATTCCACCAATGAATCAACATGTAGGAGTTTCATATGATCCAAATGATATACTGAGGAATTAAATTAGGGAGATAGTGCAGGATCAGATGGTTTTTGGGATGCATCATTTTATTAGGCCAACTTACACAAATCCATGTCCTGAATGGGTAGATCAAGCCTATCCGTGGCCCAGATGGTATAAAGTACCAGAGTTTTTGTTATTCACTGGTTTAGAAGAGGTTTCCACCCTGGAACATATAGGACGATTCACACTGTAATGTGGTAAAGTAATTGATTATTACAAGATGAGACTATTTTCTAGTTCGTTAACAAGAGTAGTTTTCTCGTGGTTCATTAATTTGCCAACAAATTCGGTCCAAACATGGCAACAACTAGAACAATTGTTTCACGCTCAGTTTTACAAAACTGAATCTAAAGTTACATTGGCTGATTTGACGAATTTACATCAAATGCCAAACGAATGGGCAGAAAGTTTCCTTCAAAGGTTCAAAACAGTTAGGAGCAAATGTTTTGTTCCTTTGCCCGAGAAGTAATTTGTTATGATCGCTCAAAGTTGTTTGAGCTTTGATTTAAAAAAGAAATTTCAAGATAGAGAGTTTCCTAACCTGTTTCAGTTGAGTGCTAATGTGATTAGGTATGAGCGTCTAATAAGAGAAGAAGAACAAATGAAAAATTCTAGTAAAGAGACTTATTACAGAGACCCAAATTTCAATGTTCATACCATTAATGATGAATATTACGATCAGACAAAAGTTTGTTTGGCCGAACTGATTAAGGGAGAT
>CAIGRB010121143.1:0-15306 GCA_903798255.1 Fraxinus quadrangulata
AGCCATTTGGTCTTCAGACCGAGGGGTCCCGAAGAAAGTAGTAGGAGTGTATGAGGTCGATACTTATTCGGCGTTATCTGCGAAAATTGACTCTTTATTTCATAAAATGGAGAGCATAACACAGACGGTGAATTCAGCACAAGTAAGGAAGTCAAATTGTGAAGAGTGTGGAGCAGAACATGGCACAGCCGAATGTCTCATCCTTACACAAGGAATGGAACATGTGGATTACGTTCAATAGGGTCAACATCAGCCCAACAACCCTCATTCAAAAGCCTACAATCTGGGATGGAGAAGCCATCCAAACTTCTCTTGGGGTAGAAAGCAAAATCACAATCAAAGTCACAACCAAGCTCCAGGGTCGTTTCAGCAGGAGAAGAAACCTCAGTTGGAAGACATGTTTGCAAATCTCATGGAGAAAATCGATACATATATGGAAACCACAAATCAATTCATGAGGAAGACTAAAATGAACTTCCAAATTCAGGGTGCTGCTATGAAGAATCTGGAGACACAGATGGGACAGTTAGCTCTTTCTATGACATGGAGAGTACTTGGTGCATTACCGAGCAACACAGAGCATTTCAAGCCATTATTACACGAAGTGGAATTCAGCTACCTGAGGTACATGTCAAGAGATCGGGCACAAATAAAGAACAAGTGGAGTCTTCTGAAAAAGAGAATGAGAAGCCGGTTGATAACACCAAGAAGACATCAGTAAGAGAAAGTCCAGAAAAATCACAACAAGTGCCAGATAATTCGATGAACCTTTATGAGCCACCCATTCCATTCCCACAACGATTGAGGACGCACAAGATGGAGCAACAATACAAGAAATTCCTCGAAATCTTCACAAAACTCCACATAAATATCCCATTTGCGGAAGCACTGTTCAAAATATCTGGCTACGCCAAATTCCTGAAAGACATGATATCTAAGAAACGAAAGCTAGAGGACCATGAGACAGTGATGCTAACAGAGGAGTACAGTGCTATAATTCAGAAAAAGCTCCCATCAAAATTGAAAGACCCATAGAGTTTTACTATACCTTGCACTATTGGTGAATGCTACTTTGATAAAGCTCTTCGTGATCTTGGTGCAAGTATTAATCTAATGCCTCTATCTGTTTTCAGGAAACTCAAACTAGGCGAAGCCAAAGCAACCACGGTGATACTGCAATTAGCTGATCGATCATTGGCACATCCAATGGGGATAATTGAAGACGTGCTAATCAAGGTGGACAAATTCAATTTCCTAGCCGATTTTCTCATTCTGGATTTGGAGGAAGATAATAATATCTCACTTATCTTGGGCAGACCATTCCTAGCTACCAGCCGAGCTCTGATAGATGTTCAAAAGGGGCAGTTAAGTTTAAGATTTAACGATGAAAAAATCACTTTCAACGTTTTCAATGCTATGGACTATCATGTCGAGCCAGATAGTTGCTATCAAATTGATATGGTAAAGGAGGTGGTGCGGGATAAAATTGTGTTTCAAAACTTTTCAAACACTGCTGATGACCATAATGTGCATTTTCAACCCAAACAAAATCATGAGAAGCAAGAAGTCTACATTGTTGAGTTCAAGGCACTTGATTAGGGAAAAGCAGATGATACGGACAAAGATAAGGCTAAAGTTTGGAGGAACACTACAGTAAGAAAGAAAATATCATTGAAGAAGCTAATCGGGACCTCCAAGGCTATATTCAATGTACTTTAATAGGCTAACACAGTGTAGTCGAGCTATAGACTATAAACTAGCGCTGGATGGGAAGCAACCCATCGTTTCTACCATTTTATTCATTTTGCCTTATGCATTCAATTAGTAATTTCTTCTTCAAGTTTTTTTTATAATTTTTAAAAAGATTACTTTTTCATCGTATCTACAGATAATAAAAGAGCCTATGCATGGTCCACATTTCTTTTTCCTCCACCATCTTTACCTTCGCATCCCCATCGATCAGGGGAGTATTCCTAACCATTTGTTCTTTATCTTCTGTGAATTTGTCCTTGATTTTATGCGCTGCTAAGTTTGAATTTTATTATTTTTTAAACATTGAGGACAATGTTCTGTATAAGTTTGGGGGTAGGAATATGTCAATATGTCATTCATCATGTTACTGCAGTTTTTGCTATTGTGTGATTGTATGAAAAAAAATTCAGTTTCCAATCTTTACTAAGTCATTCTTAGTTTTATTTTTGCATTAGTTTGAGTCTTTGTGTGCTTGTGTGGATTTGACAAATTTTGCCGACTGTGATGTTTAATATTGGATTGTGTATGGACCGTGAATGGTGAAAAATGTGCTTCATTAGATTGATCAATACATGTTTATGTGAAACTTAATTTACTTTGCGCACGACACTCATGCTTGCATATTGGGCTAATGATTTGACTCATTGCTTAGAAATAGTTGAACATAGAGAATATACCACAAAAACCTCTTTTGTTGCTAAACCATGACTAATTTTTAGAATAGTTTAAATGTGATTGAACTATTGCAAGGGAGCACTGAGACGAGTAGGGGTTTCGTGCATGATATTATGTGTGGATTTTCTAAAACCAATGAGATGAAAACGAAGTGAAAATTTCAATTTAGGGTGTAGTGTTAGAAACTGGATGTCTAAAAGAAAATGAGCATTGCACTAATTATTGAATAAACAAACATCTGTTCGAGCATGTATAACTCGAGTGATTAAGTTTGCAAGGATTTAAAACCTAGTACCCTATGGTCATCTGATTTGGGAGTTATCGGTATAAGGCTCGCTACAGGGGTTATATAGAAAGCAAAGGAAAGATGTTATATAAAAGAAAAAAAATGGGATCTATCTATTAATGAATTACATATGTACTCTTGTGTATGAAATGCATTGAATTACCCCAGACACTCGATTGATAAGACTATATCTCCAATGCGAGGCAACTATCTCAGTTTAATCTTAAGGGTTGAAGAAATCAAAAATAGGATAACCTCTACTTATTGTAGTGTGAACTTGTGACGGTGTGACTTATCAGAACTAAGAGGGGGAAATGAATAGATATAAAAGAGTTCAATCTTATAACACACCCCGAGATAATTGAGTGAAAAGAATAAGTTTGGGAAAATGTGTATCTTTCGAGTGATGAGAGCGAAAAATTTGACTACATTGGGTCGGGTTCAGTCATGATCTTAATATGTTTTCACACACACACATCGAGTTATGCATGTAACATGTGGAGATTGATATAATTTCGCACGGCTGTAGTTGTTCATATTGTTTCTTACTAAGTTCCAATTCTTAGATACGGCGAATTGTTCAATCATATGTTACTTAGAATTAAGTTATGACTTTGTTTGAGGACAAACAATGATTCAAATTTGGGGGAGTTGATAAGGGCGTTCTTAACATGTCTATTTAGGTTCACAAATATGGATAATTATTGATAAATGTGCAGAATATATCTTAATTCGTGTAATTCGTGTTTGCAGGAAAATGACATTGATCTTGGTGGAAATTGAAAGAAAAATAGAGAAAAGTAACCAAAATGAAGGAAAATCAAAGTTCAAGGACTATATTGCAAAAATGTGGAGGTGACTAACACTATGCGGTCGCATAGTATTCCATGCCTTGCGACCGCATACAAGCAAACAGAAAAAAAATAAAAATAAAATAAAATAAAGAGTTATATGCGACTGCATAAAATCCTTCTATGCGGTCGCATAGATGAGAAAAAAAAAGGCAAAAATCTGGGTTTCCTAATTCCACTCCAACTCTTATGGAAACATGATCTAGGTCTTGTATATAACCCTAAAACGCCAAGAAACAAGGGAGACGCATTCTTAGAGAGAAAAATATCATTGAAGAGTAAGGAATGAGGCTAGAACAAGGATTTCATTCAAGATTCAAAATTTCAACCCTAATTCCTAATTTTTGGGTGATATCTTCTCTTTCTTATTTTTGTTGTTCTTTTATTTTATCCATGCTAGGTTAGATTTTTTTATGTACTAGGTGAACGATGAACCTCGTAATGTGATCTTTTTTAAGTGTTTATAGAATGTCTTACATTCTTGTATATTACATTTGTCATAAAAATATAGTCAAGTGGTAATCGAGAATATGTTCAATTCTACTCGAGAGAGATTATTGGATAATTTAAAAAATAAATTCCACAATGAAAACAAAATTATTTATATGATAAAAAATTGTATTGATCAATAATAACTTGACACATAATCTATATTACTTATTTTAAAAAGTATCATGTCAATCATGTGTTAAATGCTCGCTTCTCCCTATAAGTAGATAAATAAAATATTTATGAAATGTCGATAAATATACTTAAAATGTCAAGAATATTATGAAATGTAAATAACTCTTATGTTCATAATGAAATCTCGTTTTAAACAAATGAAGTGTCGATGTCAAGATAAATATGGTCCAAATGTCGATAATAGATTTTAAAATATCAAGAAAGTCATGAAATGTCAAGAATAACAACTATTAAATACAATTTATCAATAAAAACAAAATTTCAAAGAAAAGTTACCTTCTATAGAGAATTGTTGAAAGCCTAATCAACTGCAAATTTGCATGAGATTAAATTTTTCGAAATAAAATTATATGATTTTCTTATGACTTGGAAGCATTTAATTATTTTTTAGTGTTAATGGCTATTCTACATCATTTCCTATATTTTTTTCCGAAATTCTTGGTCAATACTTAATAGATAATAAAAGCAAATGAATTCATTAGGTATTAGCTAGGATTAATATAGCTTCTCATGGAAGCTTCTTGTTCTTCTCGAAATTCGTGATAAATTGAAAAAATATTATTTCATTTTTCATTGAGGGTATAATAAACAATTTGGTACTAAATTTGAACATTTTTTAAAATTATACACTTTTCAATTGACAAACATGAAATTGGCCATTTTTGTAAATTTCTCATAAAAAAATCGTGGGCCCCTCTGTTATGAGGGGCTGTACATCAGAATGTACATCTGTTGTGTACAAATAACAAAACTCAAAAGCTATTATATGTATACTGCAGCTACTTTATGGAGAAAGGTGATAAGTGCATTTTGTGCATTTATTTAGGCCACAAAATATAGAAAATTATTTGTGGATATGTTGAAATATGGCTTAATTCGATATAATTTGTGTTTTTAGTATTGCATTGATGGATGGAATGAAGAATATGCGAAAACGAACGAAAAAGGACCAAAATAGAAGAAAATGAAACTTCGGGGATCAAAATGTAATTATTCAAAAGTTGATCCGAATACGAATCGAGCAAGGAATTGGGCTAAGTAACACATTGTGATATCATGGAATGCTAGAAGAAGGAGGAGAAGAAGAAGAAAGCAAGGCCAAAAAGTAAATGAAATAAAGTTTGGGGATCAAATTGAACCAAATGAAAAATACTTTCTACAATGCAGTCTCATGGTAGAAACCTCATGCAGTCGCCCAAGAGGTAATAGGGAAATCTTTCCGCCAAATTGGTATAACCATACCGTCGCATGGGATATAACCATACAGTCGCATAGTTCAAATCCGGCGCGAATTTTCTGGTTTCCTTGTTCGAAATAATCTCTTGTGGAAAGATATTTTGACGCCCTATATAACCCTAATCTCGTCCAGAATAAGGTTTTACGCATTCTTAGAGAGAAACAATATTGAAGAGCAAGGAAGAGGGTTAGAACAAGGGATTTCATTCAAAATTCAAGATTTCAAGCCGAATTTTTAGTTTTTGGGTGATGTCTTCTCTTTATTATTTTTATTGTTCTTTTATTTTATCCATATTAGGCTAGACTTTTTATGAACTAGATGAATGATGAACCTCACAATGTAATCTTTTAATTCTCTATTTTGCAATTTGATATTCAAACACGATTGATGGATGTTGAATGATTTATATACACTTTATTTCCTCAATAGTTAAATGCAAGTGATTATGTGAGTTTGTGTGATTTATTTCATGCAATCAAAAGAAGGAAAATAGATTCTACAAAGTATAAATTATCGTAGGGTTCGATATGGGATAGAAATATAACGCTATACTTTACGTAAATCTCTAAGTGTTTATAGAATGTCGTGCATTCTTGTATATTGCATTTGTCATAAAAATATAGTAAAATGGTATGCGAGAATATGTTTAATTTTACTCGAAAGAGATTATCAAACTGTGAAATAGAGGTTAAAAGTGAGATTACTTGGTGATTCGGGATCTTAGTGCGCTTTTCATTCATTAATTTCATCAAACTTTTGCATTTAACATAATTTTGCATTCATTTAGTCATATTAACTTAAATTGCATTTTAATCATATTTTAACTTAAATTGCATTTTAATCATATTTTAGTCATAGTTTAGTTTTCAAATTCAAATAATCAATCATCTTGAATTTTATAGATTCGGTTAAGGTCTATATAATAGAAATCAAATTAAATCAATACTTTGGGACAATACTTCAAATTTTATAATTTTCACTATTACTTGTTAACGAACCATGCATGTGCGATGATTTACAAAACGAACATATTTTCGTGAACTGTACATGGAACTATGGGGTAAAAGTGTAGGTGTAGGTCAGAGTTCATCAATGATACATAACGAAGAGGGAGCAAAGGCACAATCTCAACAACGGATTTCTGCAACAAATCCGTCTTAAGCAAGTATCAGAAAAAGACAACCCTGAAATGGTGGCTGCCTATATATTTAGGGTAGTGATATATGGGCTAGGATACATATGCATATTTGATATGCTCAAATCATAATACTAAGTCCATGATTAGTGGCCATTTCTTTGGAAAAATATTATTTTGAATAGTGAATTTTTGAAGAATGTATTATCAAAATATAGGAAAAAGTTTTGAATTTACATAGAATATTTTATTTTGTGAATGTGTGATTGATAATGAGTAGGTGAAAAAAAGAGTTTAAAAGAACGGTTAACAAACAGAGCCTAGATGGTACTTGACACTATTAAAGAAGATGGACGTCAAAGATATTTATTCATTTTCCTGCATAGTCGAGCATAACAAACATTCCAATAAGCATACAAACAGCATCCCAATTAATAGACTTTTCGATATTTTCTGGGCGTGCCTCAATATCTATTGATCACTTTCTATGGCCAAATGACACAAATATTTGGATCTTCAAGAGGGCAGAATAAGCATCTGCCAGAATATCTCTTATTTGTCCACCTTGACCTAAAAACATTCTGTTCCACCAAAATTTACATCTGAAATATAGCTTTATAGATATTATAAGCACCCATGTACTTCATCAGTGAAAAACTAGAAGGTTTAACTCGTGTACCAGTAAATGCAATCAGAACAGATGTGCGTAATCCCCAAATCTGCGCACTTGGGATGATGTGCATCATCCTGCTCATGTTCGGAAGCATCAAACAAACTCGAAAAAAAAAAAAAGAAAAAAAAAACCTAGAAGCAGGCACTTTATCCGAACCCCCTTAGAAGTTAATTACTCTTACAAATCAGACCATGGCCTTCTATCATTTAAACCAGAATAGTAGTTATAGAAGTCTCATGGCACACTAAAATTGCCAGAGTCAATTCCGAGTTCTGCCTCAATTTTGTTTCATTTCAATATTTAATAGATACTTATGACATACAATTTGGCAGTGCATCCCTCACATAATTACTCAAGCCATGACATAATTTTAAAACATACTCCGGGGATTGCAGACTCGAGAAAGGTATCAACCCAACACTTTCAAGCTCAAGATACTTTTTTTTCAAACGCCCAAAGAAACCCAATCTTCCAGGGAAATAAAATCTACTTCTAATAACCATTTTACCATGGTAAAGAAAAAAAAACATTAACTTTTCAAAGACAAAATATCTTACCCAGAAGAAAACGGAACAGTACTTAAATTTTCAAAAGCTAAATTCGTTGATCAGCATTCAATTCCTAACAAGTCTAATGCCATATCAGGTGTATAATTCATGGTCATGTACGCAAGCTACATGCACATCAGCTGTCAACCAACTTCCGAAATTTGGACACCAGAGAGATAATTTGTCAGGATGGCACGGACACTTCATCCTTCCCATAAATACGCTGAAGTTCACGGGTTGCAGCTTGATATGAAGCTGAGAAGGAAAACAGAGGAAAGATTGTCTGAGGTGAAGATTTTAAAAAACATATTTATCGTTCAAGTGATAAAAAGGACAAAACATCATTCGATGAAGGAATTAAACGTATTCACCTTTCCAAGTACTGAAATTTTTCTGGTTTACAGGAGACCCAGTCACATTTTCTATTGCCTCAAAGAGCATGTCCTGAGAGGTACTCTTCAGTTCTTGGACCACTGCATAAATAGTCTTCCCATTCTCAAAGTAAATGTGATTATTCGGGTGTTTGGTCTTGCAACCAGCATGACGCTCAAACTCATAAGCATTAATAGCCTGCATAATATAAGTTGTGAACAGGATGTTAGTAAACCGGATGATACCTCCTTAAACAATACAAATGAACTATCAGTGAAAGGTATCGGTAATGTTTACATTGGAGAGCTTGCACTCCTTGCAGCCACACAAGTAACCAGTCCCATTTACCACTCCTCGAAGATTCTTCTGCACGCATAAATATTATTGTGGTTAAGGAAAAAACCCTTGAACAGAGTGAAAGACGAGAGAATATCAGAACTCACCTCCCTTGACCATGAAACATACTTCACAGGAACTCCATCAAGTATACCAGTTGATAACAAGCTTTTAACATTTGAAGGAAAGTTGTTCGAAGGGACCTTTTCAGTTGTCTTTTGCTCCTTATTCTTGGGGCTGCTACGTGTCCTTGAAGTAGATGCTGAAACAACAGTCATACTTGGGAACTTCACAGAACCTTTTTGACCTAACGCCCCTGAAGGTTGAGCCGAGAATTGATTTAGCAAAACATCATGGTTGCTTGTGAGCCCTCCAGAGGGATCACTTTCATCAGGATTATCCTGGAAGGCCCCAGAAGATATATTAGTGCCTTCTCCATAATGATGGTTTTGACTAATTGGTAGGATACTGGAATTTCCATTATTGTAGACAGTTCCTAGTGATGAAACAGTAGCATCCTGCTGGCCATGAATAGAAGTCATTGATGTATTATCTATCCCTCCTTTATCACAAAGACGACCTGCTGACATAAAATCTTCATTTGCTTTATTGTAGAAATCATCCATTGCAATGAAATTTTCATGGCCCTTGTAGTAATTAGGACCAATTGACATTAAATTGCCATTTTCTTTTTCACACTGCACCCCAGTTGAAATAAAATTGTAATTCCTTTTGTTGAAGGCTGGACCAATAGACAGCAGATTGTTATCTATCCCATTATAGTGATGACCCATTAGCATGAAATTTCCATCTCTCTTGTTGGTGGCCTGTCCTACTGAAATAAAATTTTCATCTGTCTTACAGAAGGTTGGATCCACTGCAATGGTACTTCCATCTCCAGTATTGTAAGTAGGTGCAAGAGACATGTCATTACCTGTCCTGTGAAAGACAGGGATAATCATTTTGTTCTTGTCTCCAGGGTTAAAGGATTTCCCCACAAATTCAGACAGGTGATTCTCCAAGACAACTTGATTAACTTTTACTTTTCTAACGCCAGTATTCAGACACAAGGGAACTTCCACATCATGAAACGTTGATAAACATATGGACGGATCATTTTCTACCTGATCCACGAAACCCTTCTTTCCCATATTCAGATCCCCATTAACAAAGACGGAGGCATTCTTATCTGCAAAACTTGAACTCCTGACAGGCTGGATTCCGAATCTGGAACTGTTGCCCAACAGGAACATGCTCATGTTTACAGCTCCTGAAGTAGGTCTGTTGCTAGCAGCTTCTACTGCTTGCTTCTTGTTGCTGAATAGCTCATTCTCAGATATATCCATAGACCACTGAGGAGCACGTTTTTGCTCATTTCTAGCAGGAGTGTCATAACCCATCTCTCCAGCCAAAGAATCATAGTCCTGAGGCATCCAAATGCTCTTGCTCTTAAAAGACTGCAAAAATTATATTAGTGAAATAAACTTAAGTCACAATAACAATGTGGTGCAACTTGCTGCCTTGTAACCTTTTCACCTCAGTTCATGCTTGGGCACTTGGGTTTTAAGGTTGGGAGGAGAACATGATACACCTGATGAAGTTACTAAATATTATCCAAAAGGAATATTGATGAATTCCGTATATGACAAAGGATGTCGATATGGAAAAGCATATATGACGTGGAGCACCATAAATGTGGATAAAATGAAAATAAAGAACAATTTATGATATTGTAGCACAGGCATACTATCTGAAAATTGTATAATCAAAATTATAGATATTCCTTTAAAAGAAAAATTCGAGTATAATAGGTCATAAAGACAGGGATTCATGCTTTGTTAAATCAAATAATGAGGCCATCCAATGCAGAAAATTAAGTTCAGTGCACAATAAAAAAGAAACAGGCAGGTGTGCCTTGCAACCAAAAAAACTTGAAAATGAAAGTCAAAACATATTATAGCTATAAGGAAGAGGAAGAGGAGATGGTAGAGAAAAGCAAGAACAAGATGCCTAATGAGGAATAATTCTACTATACATGAAATAAGAATTTATGCCCTTCCAGCACTCTCTGATATCCTACCTGATAATGCCCTCCACACAAACTTGATCTGTACTTCAAGCATGACACTTAACACCATTATAAACTAATATATACACGGTGCGACACTTGACAACTATTAGAAAGGTCAAAGATGAAATGATTGCCAGACAATTTTGATAAATCATGATGACTTTATTGAAGACAAAGTGCAAAATCCCATTAACAAGGTAACACATTAATTAAAGGGCTAAGCTAGCAAAAAATATCCATCCATGTGTACTAATATAAGGTGAATAATGCATACAATGTTCACATGTGCTTGAGCCATAGTTGAACCATCTAGAACTGGTGTTTGTGTGTGTATACCAGTTTACATACTAATACATGGTCTAATACATGAACGCTAACCCAAAGTTCTTGTCCGTGTCACTTTACTGGAATGTGGACTGAACATGTGAGAATATCAGGAAAATGTACATCATTGAAATGTTAAACTACCAACACAGAAATATCGAAGGAAGATTCTTCATTCAGACACATTACATCTCAAAATTTGCAAAAGCATTAGATCAAATTACCAAAATACGAAGACCTAAATTTTCCATCCAAATTATTCATCAAAATACACACATTCCTGTACAAAATTGGAATTCAAAGACAAAATTCAGGATGAGAAAGTGTCTGCACCGTTAAGTTTCAAAGACCCAATAAAGTTAATAATGGTACAAAACTATATATCCTGTAAAAGTCAATAATTTGCATAAATATTAAATTAGGTAATGAGCCACCAGCTAGTGATTTAAAGCAAAATTCCAAAAAATGCATACAGAAAAGACAATCATAGAAATAAGCCTTCAAAAAAAGTTAAAATTGTTTACATCAATTTTCCAAAATCGAATTTAAAGCTTTACCATTTTTCACTTTATCTTCGATCGGAGAAATGTCAATTCATCTGATCAACTCCCTCCCTGAAGAACCTTTGAAGCTTTACGAGTCGCTTTATCTGTGTCAGCCCAATGCCACATGGAAAAACATGAAAATTAAAATAAAGTAGAAAAAGAACTTAAAAATGAGTCTTCAAACAAGTAACACAGAGGAAAATATACAGCATTCCAGTGCTCCATCAAAATTAGCAACAGATTCGACTGAAAAACTCAATTTCAGACAATAAAAACTTGAAACTCTCCAAAAATCAAATTTAACAAAATTAAAAAAAAATTATATACACATATTTTAAAAATTTACATGCATTGAATAATCAACGAGAATGAGAAACAGAAGAACGTGATCAAAACAGATATTAGCCTTAACCCTAAGGAAATGTGCATTTAGCAATTAGAAAAAATATTTCACTTTTTCACAGCAAAAAAAACAATACCTCTGCCGGAATATTAATCCGAAGTACTCGCCAGGCAGTATTTCCCGACGAAGACACGCCGGAGAAGGAAATGAAACGATTTATTTTTGTTTATTTTAATTAATAGATATTTTATAATTTTTTTCCGGAAAAGGCTGAAAGGACTGCACTGTTACACACTACAAGTGAGTGACGAAATTCCGGGTTTTAAAGTACTAAGACAACGAATTCAGTGTAGCGCGGTGCACTGTAATTCCCTCCAGTTGATGATTCTGCACCGCCACGTGGACAACAACACAGATCATCCGTCATTGTGTTTTATTCAATGTTGGGAGATAATCAAGTGCGCGCTCACTCAACATGCACTAATCTGAGACCGAATCAGATTTGGACACGTAAAATAAATCAGAATAGAGATTTTATATAGCAATAGTTAACAGATAAGAATGACTTTAATGACTTAATTAAGAGTAGATTTTACCAACCCAGTCCTATCTGGTCAAAAGGTTGTTGAAAATTTAATCAAAAGTGAATCCTATTAAGAGTTGTTTGGCTAAGCTTAAAGTAATAGTAATTTGAAAAATAAATAAGTTATTTATTTTAATTTTGACTGACAAAACTTGGGCTCCCTTTGAAATTGATGTTAAAGGCCAAATTCAGATTGTCAAAGAATTATTTTTAAAAAAAGTGCTTATGGAAGAATTTGTATCATTTGGCAGCAGATTGTCAAACAATTAGGAGTTGTTTTGGGTGTTTAGTAAACAGTAAAAAATTGATTATAGAAGTATTTGTATAATCTTGATGCAGATTTTGAGAAGCATTAAAATAGTAGCTTTTCAAATATAATTAAAACAATCGTGTTACGTGAACAAAAAGTTTGACATAATATCACGTGACATTTATCATTAAACTGTTTTAAACACGGTATATTTTCTCATCCAATCACCTCCCGCCACACGTCTTTATCACTGCATCTGGTCAAATTCTTCTGACAAAGTAGCATTTTTCTAATTAAAAACAAGCATGCTATATGAAAAGAAAGTTTGATATAATAGTTAACATAATGTCACATAATATTTCATCATTGAATTGTTTTAAACATGGTCAATTTTCCCATCCAATCATTGCAGTGTCTTCTATCACTGCATCTGCATAGATTCTTCAAGCAAAGTAGCATTATTCTAATTAAAAACATCATGTTACATGAACATTAATAATTAAACATATTCCTTTTTTGTCCTAATTTCAGTGTTGTTTCGAAACTACTCTGTCATTCGATTATTTACATTTTTATGAATATTTTTATATTATATGGACTATGCTTCTATTTTCTAGTTTTAAAAATTTTGATATTTAATTGGATATTAATTTTTTCAACTATAATAAATACATGTTTATTTTGTTTACCAAACGCTCAAATTGTTTTTCTCATCTTCGTCTTCTTCATGATCACCATTTACTTGGAGACCTAAATCTTTATGCTATAGTTGATATTTTTATTTACAATGAGACGATGGGGGATAAATAGCAAGTTAAAACTCTAGATGAATGCTTATAGATTTAAAGGTTTTAGGTCAAGTAATGGTCGGAATAAGGATGGCGCTATAGCTTCTTTAGAGGATTATGTTGTCCCAAAAAGTGATTAGTTTTGGTATTTGTGTTCGATAATAGACTAGGAAGAATGGCATGAAGATGTAATGTACAAATCTACCTATAAAGTAAAAAAAAGGCGTGTTCTATGAAAGAGTTATATCAAGCCACCTATACTTTTTTGGTACCAAGGGTTGGTCTTTTAGAAGATAAACTATTCATAAAGTGAATATAGTGGAACTGAGGATATTAAGATGCAAATGTGATCGTGCTAATGAAAAATGAGAAAGTACGCAAAAAGTTGGAGGTATGACTAATTTCATGATAAACTAGGAGAATGACATATTTAGGAAGTTGGAGTGTGTTTAAGGATGTCAACGAGTTGAATAGGCTCGCGAGCTGAAACTTGAAGCTCGGGTTAGACTCGAATAAAAATGGCTCAAACTTTTTTAGGCCCGAGTCTAGCTTTTGATCTGCCAAAAAATCTAGACTCTACCCAAGCTTTCAGCTCGAGTCTTATCAAGCCGAGCCGACTCCTTTTTATTTATTTATTGATTTATTTATTTAATGATGAAAAGATCCTCTGTATGGTTGCTTGCAATTGTAGGCATCTATGTGTAGCTGCCAAAGCAAGTAGCAGACGCTGTCGGCTACAGGCAATAGTTGCTTGTATACAGATTTATATATTTTTTCTTTTTTCAAAAAATTTTGTTCACGGATCGAAAATTACTCATGATCCGGGCTAGCCCCTATGGCTTATCAAGCCACACGAGTTGGCTCAGGCTCTAATCGACGCTCTAAAATGGGGCTCAGTTCGCGAGCCGGACCAAGCTACAGGCCACTCGAACTGGCAAGCCAAATTAATATCCTTAAGTGTGTCTTCGATAAATTTAAAGAAACTTTTATTTATAAGAGTAATGTGATCCTAGTAGAATTTTGAGGATGTAAGGCGAGATCATCTCGAAGTTAACCACTTACTTTGTAAAAAGAACATATTTATTAACAAAACTTGTGCACGTGATAATGAAATATAGAGAATACTATGTTTATACTATAATAAAAATATGGTACTAGCAAAAAGTAATTTTTAATCATACATGATAGTATTAAGTGTCAACATATCACCAAATAGCATTCTTTAATACACACGTCAACAGAAAATAGTTATTAAAAAGATAACGTGGGTTTGGTATACAATTGAAGCCCAAAAATTGATTAGCAAAAACTAAAGGCATATTATATGTTTTATCATCTAAACATGTTTAATCATCAATTCCTAACTCCCCAATTTTGCTGATTAACGAATTCGAAGCAAGATTCCAATCGTTTTTGAATATCGAGAATAAATAACGTCCTTTAGTGACCATTCGCATAACAGAAGCTTGAATATCGAGAATATAAGATTTAGCGTTAATTTTTTTGATTAAGTAATCACTAGTATAACAGTTAGAAACTTGAATGACTATTACTATAAGGAATATCTTCAATAACCATTAACGCGACTACTCAAAATTTTAGTGATCATTTACATAATTAACCCTCTCTTGTACGTCTCTTTTATCGTGTGACAAGCAATTTAATCCTTCTAATCAAAGACAAACATTGTTCACTTCTAAGTAACTTTTAATATAACCTAGAACTTTTTCTTTGCTAATTCAACAAAGTGGTGAGTATTGATAAGCTTCTCCTTACTTTAGCCATTTTAACATCATCATAATTTTTTTTATTCCCTTTGCTTTCATGTAATTTGACTAATATGAGTTAAAGTT
>CAIGRB010121143.1:16200-35964 GCA_903798255.1 Fraxinus quadrangulata
TTTTTTTTTTTTTTTTTTTTTAATATCGAGAATAAACAACGTCCTTTAGTGACCATTAGCATAACAAAAGCTTGAATATCGAGAATATAAGATTTAGCGTTAATTTTTTTGATTGAGTAACCATTAGTATAACAGTTAGAAACTTGAATGACTATTACTATAAGGAATACCTTCAATAACCATTAACACGACTACTCAAAATTTTAGTGATCATTTACATAATTAACCCTCTCTTGTACTTCTCTTTTATCATGTGGCAAGCAATTTAATCTTTCTAATCAAAGACAAACATTGTTCACTTTTAAGTAACTTTTAATGTAACCTAGAACTTTTTCTTTGCTAATTCAACAAAGTGGTGAGTATTGATAAGCTTCTCCTTACTTTAGCCATTTAAACATCATCATAATTTTTTTTATTCCCTTTGCTTTCATGTAATTTGACTAATATGAGTTAAAAGTTTGCATAATTATGTCATATGGTAGCTTTTATGTAATTTGACTAATATGAGTTAAAGTTTATATAGTTATGTCATATGGTAGTACCAACTTAATAATATACTAACATTAATTCACTTTTACCTTCTTATATAAACATGATGATGATGATAGTAATCGGTAATGACAAATAACGTTACTCTTCTCCTATCTAAACTAGGTGGATGACTCATCTTAACCGTAGATTTAGAGACTCCTAGATGGAGACGCAAGTGTATTTGAAATGCATTTGTAATGATTGTTGAATGTATTACCTATAGAATTAGTCATGCAATCTTCAGTATCGACCTGTGGAGGCAATAGTGACACCCCAGTCATTCGTGTGCTCCCGTTTAGAACCTTTAAAATTGTAAAAGGAAAACAGTTTTAATACCAAAAAAAAAAAACATTTACTTGAATATAATTGCATGCCTAAAAATTTCATCGACCCAATCATCAGACGAAGAAAAATGAATAGCCTATGTGCCTCGACTCCCAAGCTTAGCTATTTCCTCTACTGTTAGACCTTCCTGGAAAAAAAAAATGGGGGCTGTTAAACTATGAGAACTAAAGGCAAGTCCAATTTGCATCAAAATAATACTCGATTGGTAGCAAAACCTTTAATGTAAATCTTTAATCCAGCCAAATTTTTTAGCATATATTTTTCACATCAAATTCAGAGTTTGACACGAGTATTCGAGTGCATACAGCCGCTCCACCACCCTTGTGGCGGCGTCAATCAAGCACTCTTAACAAGTTCTTTTGGTGTGCAATGCATACAATTTCTTATAGAGATGAATTGATCTATTGACAATTGGTGTTGCGAAATTTTGAGGTTAACGATTTTATATGAATATTGCACTTTAAAATTTAAACAATAGCCACAAACGAAGTGCTAGCCCGATCGGACGCAACATAAGTTGTATAGAGCGCTAACGTACCAAAGATGCGTAGAATTGTAAAGTTAGGGAGCAAAAATTGTATGGTAAAAGATTTTTTTAATGTAGAATTGTAAAGTTAGGGATTGTTCGACAAAGCTTCTGATTAAGGTTTTAGAAGATTATAGTAAAAATTAATGACACGTATGATTAAAAAGTAGACAAAAGTTATAAATATCATAAAATATATATAAATTGAAGTTTGACTAACTAAAAATGATAAAATTTCAATAAAATTCATATAACACTATTGTATTGCACAATTTAGGTCGACCACAAACTGACAGATTATGACTGACAATAAGTAAGATGTACATTTGACAACACATAATTAAGGAGAACTACAAAGGTCATAATGACTTCCACTTACCAGTTACCACTACTTCAAGAATGTGACTTCCCACTACCATCACTTTCACTCGATTTTATTGCTAGTCGTATTCTTACTTGCATTGCATTTTATTTTTTAAATTTTTTTATGCTAATGATAGTTGCAAGATTGAATAAAGGCTAATTAGCACAAATCCTTCATATCTTTTGGGTTGATTTTGAAAACCGTTCATACCTTTCATTTCTTGACATTTATATCTTTACCTATCACTTTTCGTGCGCTGAACGTCATTTTTACCATTTTTGACCATTTTACCCTCCATTCATATAAACAAAACGAAAAGAAAAGAAAAACTAAAGAATTAATTACAGTGATGCTCCCAAATTTTTTAAAAAGTGCAAATTAGTCCAAAATTCTTATTAAAACATTAAAAATAAATAAATAATCTCTCTCCTCCTCTTCCACCGTTTTAGTGAAGAAGCCGAAGAAGGTTGGAGCCGCTACTTCTGTTTTTTATTTATTTTTATTTTTTTAATATTTTAATAAGAATTTTGGACTAGCTTGCATTTTTTAAAAAAATTGGGAGCATGACTGCAATTAATTCTTTAATTTTTCTTTTTTTTATTTGAATGAAGGGTAAAATGGTCAAAATATGGGGAAAATGACGTTCATCGCACAAAAAGTAATAGATATGTCAAGAAATGAAAGGTAGGGATTGTTTTAAAAATCAACCTCAAAGAGACGTTTTGTGCTAATTAGTCATTGAATAAACTATGTTTCAGCATACCACTCATGACCACTAAAATTTTCAAATACACGAACACAATTAAATTAGGTAAATATTCCAAAAAAAATATTAATGGAAGTCTCCTTGACTTTCATCAGACTCTCCAGTATATACTTATGAAAAGTATTATGGAAACAATCTTAAAATACCTAAATTAAAATCATCGTTCATTTGACGATACATTCTATAAGGTAAGTGAAATCTTTCGCCGAGCTAAATGTTCATCCATTAGTCTTTTCACACTAAATTCAGAGTTTAACTTGGACATTGAAGTGTATAAAGCCACCCCCACCATCCTCGTTGTGTTGGTTGAGCATTCCAACTTGTTATCCTGAAGTGTAGCTCGATGAAAATGTTACTTGATCTATTGACATTTGGGTCTCACAAGATTCTGAGGTGAACCAATGGATCTTATATTCTAATGTTTTAAGAATTTTGCTGCTTGTACAGAAAAAAAAACTAGAAGTTCGAAATGATATAGAAGGAAAAGATTAGATAAAAAACTGTATTTTAAAATAACAAATGATAAAGTATTATATAACATTATATAACGTATTATGTAAGTCTTGATGTACATGTAGCATTGTCCAAAATTTAAACCATAGACACAAATGAAGTTGAGGCCCGAGCGGACCCATCAGAAGTTGGACTCCTGGACAGTTACTAGCCAAGAATAATGTGCTCAATAAATAGCGTTCCAACTTCCAATCTACCTTCCCCCCATCAACTATATGCAGAAAGCCAAAAAATGCTCAATAAATAGATCATGAGCCTGACTCTTTTTTTTTTTCCTTCTTTTTTTCAGTCCTTCCCCTTTTTTTCCGACCTCGCAGCATTAAATCTAGATCTTACCTCACACATAATGTTCAAGTACAAGAAAAATATAGTAACTTCCATGAACGAAGTCTCAAATAAAATCGAGAGATTCTTAAAGAACATATACCAAAATTTTAAAATTTTAAACAAATACATATCCCTTCAATCTCTCATCACAAGATTCATCCAATGTAGATTCTACCCTAACGCTAAGTCGAGAATTCTCCCACAAAGATTAGATTACTCTAGATTTCAATATGCCAAATCATGCGGTAATCTACAGTTTCACTCAAAATAGTTTAAGGTATAGTTACAGAAGCAATACTACTCAAAAAAAATAACCTCAGTTAAATAATAAAACTACAAACATGGATTCTCTCATGTTCATGTCGAAGCGTGGCAGATGAAAGCACGAAACTCAGTTCAGAATCCCAAACTCCAAGTCCAATCAATCAATACAGAATAATGCAGTATTTGTTTCTATAAGAACACACACAAGCTGTCCTTGCCCATGGAATCAACCTTATAAATACAATTGAGTACGAGGTCTAATGCTAGACTTAGTTTTATCATCTCACACGAGAAAAGTCCAATACCTCCTCAGTCTTTTAACTCTCTAGCGCAACAACTTATTTCATCATCTATTTGATCACAAACTCTCAATCGTCTCCATGTCTAATGAAGAATTGAGTTCCATGTGATTTATGGTGCAAATAACAACCCAAACACAGAAGAATATAAGCAGCTGCTGCAATTAGATGTTGATGCAAAACCTCAAACAGTTCATATCTATATAGACTGCAATAAAGACATTTGCAAAACTAGAGGTTCATCCCATTCACAAAAGAAACGAGAAAGCAGATGCGAAATGTAAGGGAGAAGGAATCGTATAGTCAAACAGATTGCTAAAGGCAATATATTGAAGAGATCTTGGATACACACAACTAAAAGCTTCGATTCCATTTAATCCTCACTTCAGAAACCTAGAGAGTACAGAAGCCATGAAATACATCTCACATCCATTAATTCATAAAAGAAAGTAGCACATAGATGACTCTGGAGAAGCAGAAATCATTTCGTGACAAGCTGCACAAATACATACAAGTAAGCCCATGTTTGATGGACATTATTCTAAGAAAATCAAGTTTTGAATAGTGATTTTTTGGAGAACGTGTGAGGAAAAAATTTTGGATTTACGTACAAAATATTTTATTGTATAATATGTGGTTGAAAATGAATATGAAAATTAAAGAGTTTTGAAATAATTGTTGTCAAACAGGGGCTAAATGTCAAAGCATACATCTCAAGTCTACCAAATCATAAAATATAGAAACACACAACTAATTCATAAAAGACTATATACAAGTAGATCTGTGACCACCAACCGTAACATTTATTAATTTTTCCACGAATTAATATGCACCTCAAGGCGATGTCATTGGACAAGTACGTCAATTCTATCCACGGACTCTCAAGAATCGTAACTTAAAATCAGATCAAAAGATGCACATAGATTGATTCGTTCAAGCAAGACTCTCAATAAGTGACTTCCAGATATATAATCTCTTTGAGTAGCTAATAGCTTTTAATCCAATCTAACATTTCCTTGTGTTACCCTCCACCTTGAGTTTATGAAGTTATTAGACAACCCTTCAATTATTGACTCGCAGGAATCATACCTTCAAATTAGATTGAGCATGCAAGACTCTTGACAAATAGATGTGTAACCGCTAGACCTAGCATTTCACCCTATATAACTTCTCCAGGCGTCACCCAGTATCACAAGCCCATGCAATTATAAAAAATTTCCCTATCTTCCAACTCTCAAGAATCAGTTAACAGATAGTAAAAGTCCAGAATACATTTTATCATATAAATAATACATACAAGATGGCATAAACAGTCATCTGAAGTGGACAATATTTTTCAATTTGTTTTCTAGCATTTTGATTTCATTTTTTTTTTTTTTAACCCTTCTTCTGTTTCCTATCTTTATACACATGATAGAAGTAGGCATTAGATCAAGACCAACATACTGTACATTGAGAAAATGTCACCAGAAATCATCATCAATGCCTACAGATGAAGACGGGTACCGATCAGCTTCTTCCTCCATCTCTAATTCTGGCTCCCCAGACCCGAACTCAGTTGACTCTATATCTGCAAGATTCTTTAAATCGACTACCGAGAGCTCATCAAGATGCCTCACAACAAGGTCAGCAGCCCCAAGCTCGTATACAGGGTGCTTGCTAGCAACAGCTACACATTTCATCCTAGCATCATGTGCAGCCTCAACTGTTTGATTTGAGTTCCCAAACACAATACACCGCTCCGGTATTAATTGAAGAAGCTGTGCTGCGTACACAAACATCTCAGGATCAGGCTTCCCCCTGTGGACATCCTCTGCTGCTACAATAACATTAAAGACCCCTTCAATACCAATAGCTCTCATTGCTATCTCAAGATACTTTCTTGGGCGAGTCGAGACCAAAGCCATTGGTACTTTGTAATGCATCAGAACATTCACAAACTCTTGGGAACCCGAGCGAAATCTATAAATCCCACCTTGCAGAGCTTGGTAAATCTCCTCCTTCCTAGAACCCATTCGCTTCAACCCCGCTGGATCTCTTGACCAGCAGAGAACTTCTGACATTGCCTGCTCGTTCTTCATTCCTTCTATCCTCCGAAGCATAAAAGCCGGAGGCGGGGATTTCCCTTCTTCCCGAGCAAGAGCCAACCAGGCCTGGCTCTCAAGATCAGGATTGTCTTCGATTAACACACCTTCCCACTCAAATATAGCACCTAGCCACCCACAACCCATCCTTTCTTGCCGAAGCAATGGATTGTGAAGTGCAGGATTATCCGCCCTATTCTCCGGTGGCCACAACCCCGTTCTAAAATCAACACCAGTATCAATCCCATATCCAAAATCCTTCGGTATTTTCACATTCTCTCTATAGGAATATGCCTCTTTGGTCAATTCCATTGCCTGAGCCTTTACCAATGACACTGTTTTTTTATCAACTCGCAATCCCCGCGAAGAAGTCAGGAAAGAAACCTTCCCACGTATAAATTCTGTAAAAGGAAGCCGGAAATAATCAACCTGCTGTCGCTTGCTAGAAACATCCTTGAAACAATAGCCTCCACAAACCGGTCGATGCCCCAAAAGGGATGTTGCAGAAATTGACTCCATCTTTATCAGCTAGTGACAAACCCAGCTAAAATTTGATTTTTAAATTCCCCTCAATGATGTGAAATACTAACCAAATCTGTCTGCCACGGAAAAGGAAAACCCCAATAATTATTAGCTTGAACACGAAATCCAACAGCTATACGCAAACCCAATACAAATTTCCGTATATAGAGGAAAAAGAATTGACTAAACCGACGGAACCTTCTCTTGTGAGAACTCACTGTATGAACCACAAGTTACTCTCGCATAAAATAAGCATGAAAATGGAAACGATACTGTCTTCTCACAACAAAGAGATCCCGACTTTATTAAAAAGCCATCGAAGTACATAAGCCTAATCCAAAACTTAAACAACACGTCAACGCAATACAATTATTATCACAAAACACCCTAAATGATCCACCCCACAAGTAAAAGTATTGAAAAAATAAAAAATTATATATCTACAGAAAACCCCAATTGATTTCAGCCAAAAATCCCAATAAAAAACATAAATTCGTGGAAGAAATAAATAAAATAAAATAAATTCTACAACAGATTATAAATATTTACAGAGAGAACAAAAAAAAAAAAAAAAANATTGGGGTGGTAACAAGGGCTTTGATCTTAGAAGAATCTAGTGCAGAGAAAGAGATGAGATTTTTTATTGCATTAGATTAAAGTATTTATTTATGTGGTTTATATGCAATGCTGAGGTTGGGGGGAAACCGGTGATGCCAGCAAATGGCACGACTTAGCCAATGTTCAAGCATTCTCGTTCTTTCTCTAAAATATTTTTTATTATATATTTTTTTAATAAAATAAATTTACACTTAATTTAGTTTGTGTTTGTTACCACTAAAAATTCTGATTAAAATTTAAGTCAAAATCAATAATTAATTTTAACAATATTTTTCATATGACCTGCAACTTTTCAATTACGTATTTCATCATCTTTAATCAAAAATTGCTAAAAATCTAATTTTGATCTTGGCGGTTTAAATTTTTTAATCTCTAGTGATTCTGCTTAAGTTTTACTGTTAAAGATACCATTATTTTTGTTTAGACTTGACGCAAGAATAAATGTGATGTGAATGATACTGCGTGATTGATGATTTAGGTTCTTGATTTAGGATTTATTCTTCGATGTGAAAGTGATCATAAATTGATTTGCAGTGAAAATATTGATGGGATTATGCTAGTGTGCCATCCCCTCTGACATAGGGGATGACACTTTGGTCAAGTGGCACCACAAGAGTTGCACCAAACCAAATTTAAGTATTATTCTATAGCATGTTTGGTATGGTCAATTGGATGGAACCACATTAATAAAGTTGGTCATGAAGTTAAATTTTTCGTACTTCTGGCAAGATAAGTAAATGCTTGATTTTGACCTTACTATTTGAGAATAATTTTTTGTTTATGGTCGTGGTGTTTTAATATTTTGGGCAAATATGCATCAATAAGGGCAATTGAGACGAAATCACCCATTGATGATCAACAATGGATTACATATTGGGTTCTCTACTCTATGATTGCACTTCTTAAGCTTACATTTGCTATGCTCGTTGAGTGGTAAGTTATTGCTATTTTTTCCCTTCATTTGCTTTTTTCGATTATTTTGGTGTTAGGATTGATGTTGATGTAAATTCAATCCATTTAGTTACTACTGTACTAGAATATTGGTTACATGTTAGACTTAACCTAATCATATGATGCATCGTTAGGATTTGAACCTGAGGCCTATTTATTTTTCCTGTAAAAAAAGTATTAGACAAGACTCGAGAGTACAATTCCAATGATTTAACTGTAGTAGAAACTAAAGTAATTCTTCAGCAGAGAGTATAGGCCACTTCCATTTAGTTACTTATTGACATTTCAAAAAAAAAAAAGTAATAGAGAATTTGATGCCTTGATTTCTCAATGCACAGGATCTTGCTCTTTGGATTTTGATTTTTGGCTTATTTTCTTACGGAAGCAAGATAGCGGCAATTGCAGCGATAATAATGGTGGTGGCAACAGAGACAACAAACTCATAGCAAAAAACCGCACGGATTGAACTTCGGAGATGGAAAGCATGTAATGAATTCTCTCCTTTGATTTTGCTTCAGGTTGTCAAGGGTATGCGTAAGATATATTCCAGTAAAGTAATGCTCGTTCCAATAGAAGGCGAGAACTATATAGTTATACAAATACACATATACATATATACACGTGTGCGTGTGTTCTGGATCTTACCTTTCTTCTTCCTTTAGGGTCGTTAACTAGATGCCGATAAAAATTTACATAACGACTATAAATTATTCGTACTTGTTAAAATAAGTTTTAAATGTCATCAATATCTCATCGTCTTTTGGTTCTCACGAGCTTAAGATAGAGTACGATGCCACTCAACAAAATGGTGAATATAATCAATGTAGAACTCTCTGGAAATATAAATGACTAAAGTTTGAACTACTGGAGCTGAAAAGGATATATGCTTCATTTGATATAGTTGTTCGAAACAGAATTCCATCAACATTTCTCGATAAACATCATCTAACATCGCCCAAATGTTATGTTTTCTCAAGTTATAAATTTTGTTAAAGAAAATTATTCCACATAGCGATTTTTTTGCTATTTGCATTTGGAAGTATTAAATGTATGAATTAAAGAACAACATGATATCACCAAAGTATATGAAAATTGGAGCTCCACAGAAAATCATTAGGATCAAACTGGAGTAATTAACTAGTGACAAACAGTATATCAATATTCAAGTAGTCAATTAAATGATAAACTTTCCAAAAACTACCATTCATCTCCCCATTTAAAACTATGTTTCCACTATTTTTTAACATAATTTTTTTAAAAATATAATTTAAGGTTTTTTTACTGTTACTTTCTATACTTTTAGCATCCAATAAAAAGGGTAAGAAAGAACAAGAGCAGCCCAAATACATTCAAACCCAACTCTTCTTTTCGCTCAAGAATATGAATGCAACCGAGTTTCAATTGCAAAAGGATTCGGGATAACAAGTCGTGAAGAGAGAAGGAGATGAAGAAGGATTTGGGGATGAAGTCGAAAAGAGAAGTTTAGTTTAGGGTTTTGGAATCATTCAATCGATTTGATTAAGGGGGAATCGGGATTTTAGTGAGGTCGAATAAGGGTTATTTTTTAGGTAGTTTATAAATTTTGGTTTAAAATAATGGTGGTTATATTGTAGTAGTAATTTTCATTTGATACACTACATTTTAATTGCAGCTAACCTCCTCAATTTTTGTTCATTATAGTAATTATTTTTCTTAATTTTTTTCCGCCAATTCTTATTTTCAATATTTCATTAATTAGTACGTTCATCCTTGATATGATTTATATCAAAATATATTGTTTTCATACTTTGAAATAAGGAAAAAATATATTTTTTTAATTTTTTTTAAATATGATGAAAAAATAAGTTGTTTTAAGTCATTTTAACAGATTTTTGAACATTAAATTGTTATCAAATACAAAATTTATTAATTAATGAAAGGTCTGAGGATAAAAATGATATAAAAAATCGTTAAGCACATAAGTGTTATAATAGGCAAAAATTAAGAATTTTAAGTACAATTATAATACGGTGTAAAGAATTACCTTTAAAATAATTATTTTAAAGAGTAATATGGTCTAAGGCTAAAATCCAAATTTTAAAGAGTCTATTTGAACCAATTAACACAAAAATAAAATATAAAAATCATTAAACAAATTGAAATATGAGTATTATGCCCATGTTTGAGACCCATTTTGATAAGAAAATGTATTTTAAAATTATGATTTTTTAAAAAATATGTGATAGAAAATGAATTTAAAAAAAAATTAGAGAGGGCCGGTGGGGACCAAACACATGTTACATGGGAAAAAAATAAGTTCATGGTTGATGCACAATGGAAAGAATGTATTTTTTTGATGATGTGATGGTGGATTTGTGTTTGAAAAAAAATGTTATTGATGTGATGAAAAATATTATTTTATTGAAAATTGTTTAATTAAAAATGAGTAGAAGAATGATAATGGAAATTAAAATGTGGTCAAACAGGGGCTAAGAAATAAATCTGTAATTAGCCTCTTTTGTTCTTGTTCACTTCGAACTCTGTGCATTTTACACACACAACACACGCTGTCAGCGTGGGAAAAAGAAAAAAGAAAAAAAGAGAATGAGAAACCGCCGGTTCGCGCAGGTTGCGATCAGTGAAGACGAGGACGACGTGCCTGTGTCGTCGCGCCGCTCAGCTGGAGTGGAGCACCAAAGGAAGCGCAAAAGGGTGCGTCTGGACGATGAAGATGAATTTGAAGTAGAGGAGGAGAAATTGAGAGAGAACAAGAAGCAGAAGCACAAGAAGAAAGTGGAGGATCCTGAGATGGAGGCTGAGAGCCAAAATGAGGAGGAGCCGGAGGATGAGGAGAAAGAGGAGCCGGAGCCCGAGCCCGAGCCCGAGGCTCAGCCGATTGGTGACGTGATTAGGGTTTCAGGAAAAGGAAAAGGGAGGAGGAATCACTATTCTTCGTTTGAATACGATGGCAACAAATATGATCTGGTGAGATTTATTTGTTATTTGTTTATTGATGTGATAATTGTGATTTTATTAATTATTTTATGAATTCAGTATTCCTTGTTTATGTTATGTTTGTGAACCTTTTTATATGGTGATTTTGAGGAGGTAGGGATTTAGGTTTTGAGTCAACTTTCTAATGAGTTCAGAGGGTTATCTCTGTTGGTTCTATATTGAATCGATGAAACTTGAAAATATATTGTTTGAAAAGTAATCTAATTGTAATGATTCTTTATCATGGCATTGACCAAATTTGTTATTTTGAAGAGAGGATTGCAGGACCGTTTAATCTGTTTGCTTGGCTACTTTTTCTCTTTTTAATGATGATGGTGGTTTTATCACTTATTTTATCCTTTTAAGTCGTATAGATGTTACAAATTTCAAATGGCTAGATATTTATTCTGCAAATTTGCTTCATATCACAATGTTCTTCTTTATTTGTAGGAGGATCCTGTGCTCCTAGTTCCCGAATATACTGAAAATCAAATGCAGAAGCCTTACGTGGCCATAATTAAGGTTTGTGCTGTCTTTATTAGTTAAATTTGGTAGTCAAAGATCACAATCATTATTTTATGTTTCTGTTTCATGCTAATGAATTTCACTCTGAATGCCTGTAAAGGTTCACCATATCATTGTAGTGTTGCTTTATGGATCTTCTGGTGTATGTGAAAGCATGTTTCTTGGATGACATGCAATAATTTTTTAAGTAAAATTGACATTTGATTTGATTTCTTTGTTTAATATAGCATGGACTTTGAATATTTATTAAATTCTTAAGTAAGATGGACATTTGATGTGGGATTTTTTGTTTCTATATGTCGCACACTCTTGAAGATATTCTTGTGGATGTTTCATGGATTTTGTTGCGGTTACAAGATAATCTATGTTAAACTTTGAAGATTTCTTCGGGTTTATGGTTTAGAGCTTATAATGATTTCCCTTATGTCAGAAATCAGAGATAAGCTCACACATGGCTGAGGTCAGTGCAAGGTAAGGTATGTTCTAGAGCATAAAGCATGCATATATGACAAAAAAGCAGGAATTTTTATATGGGATGAGATGCTAGCCTTAGCGCAGAAGATCAATCATTGAGCCTTAGGCCACTACCGAGCGGAGGATCATAACACTTGAGAGATGATCCCTACTTGAAAAGGCGGAGACAATACCTCTTGTTGCGACAAATCGAGTTTCAAAAGCCCTTTTATCAATCACATTTTCAGTCCCTCCCCGTCAAGTTGAATGCCTCTGTAAGCCCCCCGGGCAAACAAAATGTAGATGTCTCATTCATGCCTGTCCGTTTCTGCCGGGAGATCCGCTAGTGCTTCTCTCCCCAAACAAGCCGGAGAGTAGGAGTAGGTCTCACCGGCTATCTTTGATTGGGTTGCTCTACGTTCCATCTCTGGATTAGGTTGATGGAACCGGGTCTCCATTAGTTTGACGACTTGTGGTGGCGACTTAAATTCACCGTTTGATCTAACCGGCACGCCTTGAATCACTCACANTGGGTTGAAATTGGACATTCGGAAGGTGTATGACACCAATAAATGACACTTTTTATTATAAGTTATTGCCCACTTTTTTGTCAAAAAATGGTTTGATTATCCTCCTTTCTTGCCACGGCGAATATGTCGATTCTCATCAATGGTCGCCTATCTGGCTTTTTCTCCTGCTCACCGGCTTGGACGTATAGCAAGATTAAATAAGAGGTATGGCATATGGGAACGATGGCATATGAAATGAAAGGCTGGATGGGCCCCTGTGTTAGGTGGCCGTTATATTTTATTACGTTATACCGTTGTTGCGCCTGAAGTAAAAGGTTCCACACTAGCTCCCGTTCTACAGCGTGGTGGCAGGACTGGTAAGGGAGTGGCTCCGGGTGTAGATAGGGTTAAATCTACAGAGGTCATTGCAAATAAATAGGCCCCTTCCCTCCTCTTTTGGATGAATGGGGTGCCTTAGAAGGTGCTTTCCGTTCTAGGGTCCCTCAGAGCGAAGGGTTAGGCTGGCCTAACTTTCAACTATGTGCCGTGCGGCTCACGCGAAGCAAATGAAAGGAAGCTCGAAGAGCTTACGGGTGAGCTTACACTTACTCTCAGCCTGCAGCGGCTTAGGATTCTATCTTAGGTAGGTGTGAGCCTTCTCCCTATACGAAGTGCCTAATTTATTCTTAATATATCCTATACTTTAGTCGAGAATAGGTTGCTCTCCACATGGATAAGTATAGTTGTCTTGGAGGTCTGAAGTAGAGTTCTGCTTCATTGAACCCCCCCCTTTTGAAGTTCCACTACTTGCAATTCAAATATCAAGAAAGACGAGTATTAGCTGTTTTGCAAATGAGTGCTGATCTCTGTTAGCGTATGTTTGGCAAATGCTTATAAACAAATAGAAATTAGTGGTGAATAAGTGGGTAGTACTCGTGGATCATATTAAATATGTGGATTTTTTGACTTTTAGACCCTTGCCAAAACGTCGGCTTTATTTTTTCATCAAATCCTATAGGATTACAAATCTTTTAGCACATCTTGTGTATCCTTCTTGGTTGTTGGCTCTGTAACTTGTGATCCCTGTGTTAAAAGTTGGGTAGTTATTCATGTTTTAATTATGTATTATTTACTTTGTTATAGGAATGCATCTGTCATGGCATGAAGATATATCTTTTACTGTGTGTATTTATTAATTATTTATTCTGTGCACAGGATATTTCTCAGACCAGAAAAGGAGCCATGATGGTAACTGGACAGTGGTTTTATCGTCCAGAGGAGGCAGAAAAAAAAGGCGGTGGAAATTGGGAATCACGTGATACTAGGGAACTATTTTATAGTTTCCATCGAGATGAAGTGCCTGCTGAATCTGTCATGCACAAGTGCGTTGTGCACTTCATACCTTTGAACAAGCAAATTCCAAAGCGAAAACAACATCCTGGTTTTATTGTGCAGAAAGTTTATGATACTGAACAGAAGAGGCTTTTTAAGCTAACAGATAAAGATTATGAAGACAACAAACAGCATGAGATTGATCTTCTTGTTCAGAAGACTATTTCACGTGTAGGAGACCTTCCTGACCTTGAGCCCGAGGATACTGCTGTGAATCAGGAAGATCAGACAAAGAGTAAACGTCTTCTAAAGAGAAGGAATGTTCCGCCTTTGGATATTTCCAGGGAGGATGAAGGAATTAGTAGATCTCAACAATCCCTTAAAGCAGAAACTCCAGGAAGTACCGCTGCTAGTTCATCAGAGTATTATGCCATCCTATCACAGCATAAGGTACTCACTGGGGAAATGCAGAGGGACAGGGGGTTGGAGAAGCTTCTACAAGCAATTCAATTTATGTGCACTTCCCTGCACAGCAAGCAGAATGATGGGAAAGAAAAAGATGGTGTTAATGGAAGAAGCAATAGCACAGATAAGAGCGGTACTTCAAATCACATGAATGAATCTGACTACAAGACTCCAATTGTAAGCATTTGGATTTTTTTGTTAGATTGTGTAGCATCTAGACCCTTTTGGCTTAGATAAAAATCAGATTTTTTAGTAGATTTTGATCAAAGTTAATGAAATGTGTGGTTGAAAAGTTGATAAAAGTTGTAGGTCCCATAAAAAATATAGTTGAAAATGAGTTCTAGAAAATTGGGCCCTAACAAGCTCTTAATATTTTCAGTTATTAGTCTGACTAATGATATCAATTGTTAGAAGATACACATAAATATGAGAACATACTTGAGATATTTCTTTTCTTTGCTCAGGGAAGTGAGGCCTTTTACTGGCCAGATGGAGCTGTTTCTGCAGTAACTGCTCTTGAAAAGGCTGCGCATGATGCTCTTTCCTCTGATTTTCATAAATATAACCAAAAGTTGCGGCAATTAACATTTAATCTAAAGGTTAGGCCATTACTGACTTTTTTTTGTGTGTCTGCGGACATCTGGATATACAATATGTCTAAAAAACTGCACTTTTGTGCAACACGTTTGCATATGTACTTCTTTCGTCCCAGAACTGTTCCTTCTCTACTTAGTTTTTTCGTCTACATATATTTTCCTGACTTATGTTTTTGCTTTTTAACTCGCTATTTTTTGCCAGAATAATGCTGTGTTAGCACGACGTCTTCTGAATGGGGAGCTGGAGCCTTCACAAATATTGAATATGTCGCCAAATGAATTAAAGGTCCAGTCTATGTCATTGGTTGTTACTCTCTGAGTCTATCTCTTGAACAATTGTAATTGTTTTCCTTTCCCTCGCGTTCTGTTTTGGGCACTATATACTTGATGTTTGTAATATCCATGTCAAAATTATAATTAAAACCTGTCCTAAAGTTGGGTTCTATAGGATAGATTCAAATTATAACCTGTTAACATGCTTGGCTGTCAGGTTGATGATACAAGGCTTTGTTGAGTATAAGTTATTAGTTCATTACTATCCTTTCTCAAGACTTCTGGTTCTAGAAAATTTCCATCCTGTTAGAAACTATTGTTTTAGATTTTTCTCGTCTGTCTTAAACTCAGAACTATTTTTCCTTCGTTTTATATTTTCAATTTAACTAAAGCTTACTCTTCCTATTTTGACTGGGATTATCCCCTCTAGCATTTCAAGGACCAAACTGAAACACTTCCTCACCATATATTAACACATGCACTTGCTTGAGTGTTTGGTCCTTGACATGCTAAATGACATGTTCTAGTCTTGAAGGGCTTGAAACTAGTTAAAGTGACATCAACATGTATCGTCTGTTTAGTGTTAATTATAAGAATTGCTACCAATTTAGCATTCATTTTGTTTTTTCAGGAGGGTCTAACAGCAGAGGAAATAGCTATCAGGGAGCCTGAGGAATCAGGGCGCATCCAGCAGGTTGCTCACTGTTATTTTATCAAATGATTGGCATTGATGATACTTTCTGACCTTTCTTTTATTGAATCATGGTTGCCAGTTTTTATCTTTTTGTTTATTTTTGACCAGATGACTGATGCTCGCTGTAAGAGATGCAATGAGAAACAAGTCGGTTTGATTGAGATCATTCAGGCTGGACATGGCGACCGCTACCATGTTTGTACATTTTCCTTTTTGATTTTCAATATCCTAAGTAACTATGTTTAACGAGAATATAGTTACTTCACTTTTAGCTATTGAATATGCATTGAGTTGCTGTAACAATCTTCATCGTGTGATGATTTCTCCAGCTGGAGTGCGTCCCTTGTGGTAACACCTGGTATGCTTCTAGAGACGATGCTTCTACACTGACAATAGAAGGGTCAAGTTCGGCCAGGGCTGTAGGCACTGCACCATTAGCTACTGCCAAGTTTGAAGACGTTGAGAAGAAGCTTTTGAGTCCCCGTGGTTCTGAGAAGGGAGGCAGTGATGTCCTGAAGAAAACTACTGATGCATTCGTTCCTGTACTGGACAATCAAAAATCATTCAACAAAACAAAGGCTGAAGATCCTGAGTGATTCCTGTACCTCGGGTAACTGTTTTGTTTGTAAATAGCTGATCGAGTCTGGAGGTGGTGCTTGTATCACTATATTGTTCAATATCACGTTTTATGGGATTCTAATCAAATTTCATCCATTATAAGTTGGATTAGGCTTTGCATGGACTATGCCAGGATACAAACTCTGATAAAAACCATGTCAAATTAGATAGTTATCCCATTAAGGGGAAAATGGATTATTTACTGTTGAGGAGTAAAAAATCTGAATGATACGTATTCTTCAATTTGAAGGTAAATTACTATTCCCACACACAAAATCCCAATTCAGAATCCCATTGGGCAGCAATTCCTAAATTCTCAGTGGGGGTAGGAGTGGGAATAATGCAAATATGCTATCTCGGCTGGGTTGTCTCCTAGTGACGTGTCAAAATTTTAGTGATGGATGGTTAAAGGGGCAATAAAGTCAAGATAGCAAACTCAGTGTGAGAATTGTTTGACAATTTTCATGGGTGGTGTGGTTATGAATTAGTTTGTTCCTCAAACTTTCGCGTGGGGATTTGATTTTGAAATATTTTTCTAGTAGTGTTATGTGCTGAAGAAGTATTTTCCGCTAAAATCGATTTTGCAGTATTTTCCAGTTTTTGTCAAATCATTTTTAGTGTAATTTTCAAAATTTCTTTTTTATTAAGATGCCAAAAATAAAAATCTGCATCTAAATTTGGTGTGAATTACTGACTCAATACTTATTTTACAATTTTACGTAGCAATACGATATTTTTCAGACACGTGCATATTTAAGTATTAGGTAAGTTAATGGAAAGGAAAAATTGCAGTTTACATCCCAAACTTCACTAATAAATCTATCCTCAATCTATTTTTCTAGTGTAATCCATCTCGATCCTTTTAATTATGTAGCAAATATAGCCATTTTCTCCGTGTGGACAATTGAATGATGAATTTGTCACTCTCTTTAAATAAACCAAAATAAAAGAAAGCAGCAAAATAACAAAAAATAAGGAAAAGTTGCAAACGGGATTCTATAACTTTTTAAGTACACTTAAATTAAGTACACATTAACACATAAATAGTGCAAGAAGTCTACTAATACTAAGCAAAATTAACCAATTTGCTAGGGGACCTTTTGAGCATGTTTGAACGTGATTTCTTCTACAAAGTAACCTTTGATCGAACACCTCTCTACGAGAACCTTATTCAATTCAAAGTCATGAGTATGAACTACTCTCCTTGTGTGAGAAGATTTCTAGAAAAACACGTATGAAGTGAGAAAGTATTATTTGTTACGATTAATTTACTACATTATCGTTAGAAAATTGCTTCACCAAAAGGGTCCAAAAATAAGAGCGTTTAACACAAGATTCTAAATTCAATGTTCAAAAATGAAGTTCCATTTATATCATAGGGCCAATTTCTTTCTTGGTAAATAAATAACAGTACAAGAGAAGGAAGAATCCAAAGACATTGATCGATTATTGATCGACTCGCTCTCAAGATGAAAGCAAATCCAAACACAATTCTTCGATCAAATCACGATGGTTTTCTATGCAAGTTGAACTCTTGAATCAAATCGGGATCAACATTGTCCTCGGGCTCCCAAGTAGCTTCTTCTATATCGGTCCATTTCACCAAATACTCCGTCTTCCCATCCTCGCATTTTCTCGTATCCACAATGGATTCTACCAATGCATATTCGAGCCCGGCCTCAAAGTCCTTGACCAACTCCTCGGCTATCAATCCGGCCTTCACCCACTCGTTATCCCCTCCGTCCTTCCATTTCACCAAGTACTCCGTGTTCGTCCCCTTTCCTCTCTTCTCGAGTATCTCCTCCACCTCCGCGTACTCGAAAATGGCGTCCTCTAACACCCTTATCACATTCTCCAATCCCAATCTCCTAGCAAACTGCACAGGGTTGCCTTTTGGTGTCACATTCAAAATCTCTCTGGCCAATTCCAATGGGGTTCTTCCTCTATCGTCTTCCAATTCCGGGTCCGCCCCAAATTCGATCAACACCTTCGCCACTCCCGGTCTGACGTAACCAGCAGCCATGTGTAAAGCCGTCAATCCGCCATTGTTATCTCTGTGGTTGACATTTGCACCCTCCTCGGCTAATAGCTTCACGCAGGGCTCCGAGCCGAGCCCCGATACAAACAGAAGAGCTGTCCGGCCGTCTTGATCCACGGCGTCAATGTCTCTCCCGTCTCCGGAGCTAATAACTTCTCTGAGTGCCGTTTCGTCGGATTTCTTCACGGCGTTCCACCAGGGAGCTTCGTACTCGGCGATCACGTCCTTGGCTATGTAATCAGAAGGAACCCAAGTGGGTACATGATCGTCCTTCCACTCTATTAAGTATTCCATCCCACTGCCATTTTCGAGTGCCCTACTCCCGATTATTTTGTTCACTTCTCCGTAGCTCTCGTCTTCATTGTAGTCGTCGAATACTTTTGCAGATTCACGACTTTCGACTGTGGCGGATAGCGAGAAATTCGTGGCGCTTCTCGGAAAAAGGAGCTGGGTTTTGACGGGGAAGGGGAGACGGGGAGAGATGGTTACAGCATTGGTATTGCAAATGGTAAAACTGAGATGTGCAGAGAGTTTGAGGCGAGAGAGAGATGGTAGAATTTCCATTTGACACTGGAATCGAATTTCAGAGTGTACTTGGTTTTGATGAAGAAAATCTAGCGCAGAGATTGTTTTGGATAAGAAACCCCAGCCGTTTCTTAATAAAACTGGTGCTATGTATTCTATAAAAGACCTTATGTTATGCTATTGATGTCAATTTCTCTATTTTGGATTCTGCTGTCATAGGCTCAGCTAGACAGTCGACACTTTTGAAAATCAATGTATTAGGTTCACATAAACATCATTTATTCTAAGATTTGGTTGTAAACCACATCTACACTAACATCTTGATTGATAACTTTATTTACATCTCATGGCACATAATTTTACTATTAATTTGAACAACACAAAAAAGTTAAATCAATCAGTCGCCTCAATTTTTACACATTATGAAATGTCAATCAAGATGTACAAATGAAATATACAAGTGGCTTACTTCAACCCCATATTTATATTTCCAAGCCACTCTACTAGTGGTGGAGAGGCTAGATAGAAGGTTCCTCGTCGAGGCTGCTCAGTGGGTCCATTGTTTATACAGTTGGTGACAATGCAATCTTGCTCATCGAATATTTTTTTTTTAAGCGGCACTATCGTTAGAACTTTCATTTTCTTCTTTTTTT
>CAIGRB010121143.1:52261-66432 GCA_903798255.1 Fraxinus quadrangulata
AAAAAAAAAAAAAAAAAACTTACGGGGGTTATGAGAAAAAATAAAGAAAACATGCAGTAAAAAATCTTTCAATTGCGTCCAAGAGACTAATGGAAATTCTCTAACTTGTCGAGGTACGAAAAGTTACCTGATTAAATCATGACTATGAGGAGTCATCCGCGTGGAATTGGTTGTGGTCCTGCATTTACATGTAATGCTATCAATATAGATTGAAAACTCTATGCAGATAATGACAATCATCCAGATGAGGGATGATGTAAGGAATGGGATATTCAGAGAGAAGCCATTTTAAATGACGTATCAGACATGTGTCAGAGGCATGCTGGGAAGTGTCGCAGGATGTTAGTGTCCAATACACGTTTGACATGGACACACCACCCTGTCCATGCAGCACTATAAATTCACTAAAACCACAAGAAAATAAATAATTACTGGAGAAAATTCTCAAAAACATGTCCAAAGATACTGCTTCTAACAGTAAGCCTGGCAATGTCAGTTCTTGAGGTTAGAAGCAAAGCTACAGAGTGAAGTTTCAGATATACAATGCCATCAGACTTAAACAAACTGACCTTCATAATGCCCGTCGAGTAAGATGCACTGTGCTTATCGAATGGCCAGTATTGTTCTGATATAAAAAGTGCAACAGTTGCGATGAAGAAAAGGGAATAGAAAAGGTAGAATGGAATACTGTCAGACAAAAACAGAAAGATAATTCACCTCAATGAATAAATATTACAGTTTAAAACTTGCATTAGCTGCTTACGCAAGGTAAAGTAGTGTATTTCGGAAGAATTCATAATTATACCAGATGATGAAGAAACTTGTAGCTGGTACAGGTTTTTATCCATTAACTCAAGCTGTAACTTAATTCTAAAGAATTTTTAGAGAGATTAAATTTTGTCAAATGCAAATAAATAGAAACTGCAACTATGACATATAAGGGAGATAGAAACAGCTAGGTATGCAAAATAACATGGTTAAGCTTTCTTGTTAGCAATTATGATACTTCCTACATCCTAAAACTTCAATGATGAAACTAATATCGCTCGTGCAAAGGTAATGTCACAAGGAAGGATTAAAAATTATCTGTTACTCTTACTCTAATTGGCCGACTAGTTCTTGAAATCAAAGAGACTTCAGTAAATAATTATCATGTCCTTAACTGAGATGAGAGTACAAATCATACGCCAAACTCACACAAAATCACAGTTTCACCCTAAATTCCCTCCAGCTTAGATGAATTTCAGTTCAAAACTGATGGATACTCTGCTTCATGCACAATCCTGTCTATCGGTCAGAATATTTTTACAGCCCACCTCATGAAGAGAAAGAAAAGAGAAATGAGAATTCTACAAAAAAAATAAAATATGAAAACCCAATAAACCTGTGTTTTTCCAATAAAACTTAGGGTCCGTTTGATTGCAAGAATGGAATTGGGTAGAAAGAAAATGAATTCCAAGGAATTGAATTGCCTAGAACTTGTTTTACTGAGAATTGTCAATTAATTGTGTTTCACTTGTATAATTCTCTACCTGGAAAATATTGAAATTTTAGATCTTTTGGTATTCGTTTGGCTTTATTTTCCATGGAATTATCCATTAAATGGATAGAATTTATTACAATTAAGGATACAATTTGTTTCCATGGCCAAAAAAAAAAAAAAAGTTGCCCTAAAAAGGTTTTCCCACCAAACCCATGGAAAAAACCTTTCCTCAAAAACCAAGAAAATGTAGAAAACCAATCCCGTGAAAAATTTAGTCAATCAAACATGCAAAAGGGTGAAAATTGATTATAATTTCCATCTTCCATGGAAAAGAAAGCCAAATCAAACAGGGCCTTAGTGGAAAACCCACTCATCAAGACAAAACTTTGAATTCCAAGACGCTAATAGGAAAAATCCTCAATATTTCTCTCTGATCAATTAAGGCCTACAGAGTAACAAGATCGCTAGATGCTTTGAACTCTGAACTTCTCATAAAATATGTACTAGCATTATTATCTATGATTTGAAAATCATATTAGCGTTCACTGCTTTTATTCAGTTTCAATATTGACAAAAATATAGTGGGCTCACTAAAAACAGATAATTGTTGGAATCAAAGAGCATAAAATATTCCTAAGAAAATTGTCTAGAGTTGTCGTTATGCTCGTGTGCAACGAAAATATTCACAGAAACATTATTACGAGTGATTGCTATTTTATGCATAAACCAGTACGAAATGCCATTACTCAGTCTATTCCACTTTGCTTAAATGAAGGTGCAGGCTAGAATCAAGAAAATTAAAATAAGTGAAACAGTGATTCAACAAGTGCTTGCTTTCAAAATTCAAACTATTTTTTGGACTGATGCACAGTGAACAAACCATCACCATTGGCGTAAAATATGTATTACACACCTGAAAAAATCACCCATTTCTCCCCTTCACATGCTTCAATAGAGTGTGTAAATCCTCTCCATCAGAATTTAGCAAATTATATTCAGCAAGTGTGGATTGTAGAATAGAATCAGGCAGAATTCCATCTTCTAGCATGTGTTTATACAATGAAATGGCATCCACAAGCCTTCCAACTTTGCAGTAACCACGAATAAGAATTGTATATGCTACTATATCGGGCATTAGTCCCATGTGTAGAGCATTATGAAAGATAGAATATGCTTCCTCCATCAACCCTCTTTTGCAGAGACCATCAATCAGGATGCTGTAGCTCACAATAGTGGGAGACAGTCTCCTCTGAAGCATCTCCTCATAGAGCTCAAAAGCATTTTTAATATTACAGGTTTTGAAGTAGACATCAATCAAAGAACTGTACGTGACCACATTAGGCACTGGACCTTTATCCAACATTGTGGAAAATAACGAGATTGCATCATCCATTCTACCTTCTTTACAAAACGCATCAATCAAAATAGTTAAGGTAATAGCATTGACTTTTATCCGTCTGTGTTTCAACTCATCATAAAGCTGAACTGCCTCAATCAACATTTTCATAGAGCAGTAACCACAAATTACTGTATTGTATGTCACAATATCAGGTTCTGGCCCATACTCTGAAACCTGCCTGAACAAGTCCAATGCATTTCCAACCTGACCTTTGCTGAAGAGTGCATTTATCAAAACATTGTAGACAACTATATCGGGATTTACACAATTTTTAACCATCAGCTCGAAAATCTGCAGTCCAGCAGTTAGATTATTCTGTTTGCAGAGTCCATCAATAAGAGCACAATATGTTACAACATCGGGAGAGAAACCCATTTTCAATAGTTGAAAGAAAAATGTCAAAGCCTCAATTGATCTCCCTACCTCAGAGATGCCCTTGAGAATCACGGTGTGAGTCATTAAATCCGGGATTATTCCATAGGAACCCATTTGTGTATACAAATTTATTGCATTATCTATCTGTTTCAATTTGCACCAACCATCTATCAAAGAGTTAAATAAATAAATATTCGGAGTTATACCGCTATTTACAGCCTGGTAGAAGAATGTAAGAGCATCATCCATCTGACCCCATTTGCTAAGACCATTTATAAGAACACTGTAGACTACAATGTCAGGCATATAGCCCTTCATCACAATATCCCTAAATAAATTAATTCCATCTTTCAAAAAACCCATTTTGCAAAACCCATCAATAAGGTTACTGTAAATTAAAATAGAGGGCTCAATACCATGTTTCATAAGCTGTCCAAAGATACCAAAAGCCTCAATAAGTCGGCCACTCTGGCATAAACCATTTATTAGAATACCATAGGTCACTATGCTCGGCATAATCTCTTCTTTCAACATTCTATTGTATGTTACAAATCCCTTTTCTACATCTCCATTCCGAACATAAGCATCAATAATGCAACTAAAAAGAACCACATCCAACTTAATCCCTCTGTCCAAAGCTGCTGAAAGTAGCCCATGCCCCTCGTCAAATTTCCCCAACTTGAACAAGCCATCAATCAGTATGCTGTAAATAACAAGGTCAGGAGCTATCCCCCTCAAAATCATAATATTATAAAGCTCAAATGCCTCCCCCAATCTCCCGTCTCTGCAGTATGCATAAATTAATGTGCTAAATGTCACTACACTTGGTTTTGGCCCTGCTTCTAGTATCAACAAAAAGAATTTATAAGCATCTTCTGTACATTTACTTTTACAGAGACTCCTTAAAATCTTATTACAGGCAACAATATCGAGCACAAACCCCATCTCAACCATTACTTTATGAAATTCCAACCCCATTGCAAACTCGTCCTTCTTCAACAAACCATCCATCACAAAACTATATGGATCCAAACGTCTCTGCCCATTTTTCCACTCATTTTCTAATTTTCCACACACATCAAGAATAAGATTAATACGTTTCAAATCAATCAAACATCTCAAAAGTTTCAACATCGCGTAATCTGAAACCACTACACCCATGGCAGACATTCTAAAAAACAACTGAACAGAGTGATCAATCAACCCAAGCCTACAGTAATTCTCAACGAAAAAACTATAAACAGCACTCTTATTTGACCCAACAGCTCTGAATCCCTCATCATCAAATGCATCAACAAAATCAAAAGTTCCAAACTTTCTGATGACATCATCAAAGGCCCATCTAGCTTCATCAAATTTACGATATCTTAATAACAAATGTATGAGCTTAACATAAGAGTCAAGGGTGTGATTGAAGCCAAGAAAATGCTCAGACCACTGAAAAAATTTAATTGCTGAAACGGGTTTTGATTTAAGATTATATAGAATAGTTCCCACGTGGTAAGGTTGCAGTTTGGTGAGATTTTGAGAGTCAATAAGTTTGAGGTTTTCTTGGTGGAAAGCTAGCGTTATTTCGTTGATTAGTATCGTTGGGAGTGGGGATTGGGAATATGAGCGTGAAATTATGTATATTGAAACGGGTTTCAGCAAAGATTGTACCTTTAAACAGGAGATTAACATAGGCTTGAGCTTGTTGAACTTATAGTTGGAGTTTATTCCATTTATTTGAGCTTCTGTGATTTTTGCTTGGAGTTCAAGAGAGGGTTTTTCTGCTGCAATTTTTGAAGGGTTTTTATGGGGGAGTTTTTTAACGGGTCCCAAAGGCGTAACTTTTTGCGCTAATTTACGGAGACTATCTCCTTTTGTTTGTGATACAAGAGAAGGCAAGAAACTGGTTCGCGGGATTGGTGTTGGGATGATAATAGGTATTTTTGCAGTCCTGCTCTAGGTTCTTGGTGGATTAAAATTAAATTTTTAATAAATTATGATAAAAAAATTTAAATACGTGATTGAAAAATTGTTATTGATTGACTTTGATTTAAATTAAAATGTGATTTTAATGCGAAACAAACGGAGTCTCAATATTTTTGGAATTCCATGTATTTAAGTTCCCAACTTGTCTTTGCTCAAATTAGTCTAGATTGTATGGACAATTTGCATTCAATATATTCATATTTATAGAACTAGAACATTAACTTATCAAGATTATATATATTATTTAAAAAGGTAATTAGTACATAACGCTCATACTTTTTATTGTTATTGTGGAAAATGTTCATATCTTTTATTTTTTAACATTTTCATCCTTATTTTCATATTTTATTTTCAAAATGTCATTTTCATCTTCAATTAAAAATTGTGAAATGACGAATATACCATTCCTTTTAAATAAAACAAAAAGAAAATGAAAAAATTAATTACAACTATAGCCTCAAGTTTTTTTTAAAAAAAACGTAAATGAGTCACAAATAAATTATTAAAATAGTAATTAATACATAATGTCCATATCTTTCGCCGTTATTGCGAAAAACGTCCATACATTTCTTTCTTTTTTGGTATTTTCACATTTAATTACACATTTAATTTTACAAACCATTATTTCTATCTATTTTCATATTTCTCATAAAGAACTGTGAAATAATGAATACACCCTCCTATTTAAATAAAAGATATTTTTTTTATATCTATTTTTTAAATAATTTATTGGGATTCGTTTGCACTTTTAATTTTTTATTTAAAATTTTTAATTTTTTTTAATAATTTATTAAGGACTTGTTTGTACTTTTTAAAAAATTTTGGATTATGGCTATAATTAATTATTCAATTTTTTTATTTAAATATGGGGATATATTCGTTATTTCACAGTTTTTTATTGAGAATTTTGATGGAAATGAATAGAAATGATGTTTGCGCTATCAAATGTGTAATTAAAGGTGAGAATGTCAAAAAAATAAAAGGTAGATTTTTTGCAAAAATTTATTTGGGACTCATTTGCATTTTTCAAAAAAATTTGAGATTATGATTGCAATTAATTTTTTTTTCTTTTTTTCCTTTTGTTTTGTTTAAAAGGAATGATATATTAGTCATTTCACAATTTTTAATTAAAAAAATTGATAAAAATAACCTTTTGCGCAATAAAATGTGAAAATAAAAGTGAAAATGCCAAAAAAATGAATCATTGACATTCTCCACAGTGAAATGTGAGGGCGTTATGTGCTAATTACCTTATTTAAAATACATAATGAATGATGATGAGAAAAATAATCATCTTCATCCCTCCCACGACCCCCTTGCCTCGACCCATCACTTTGGTGACATGTGGAGCACAAAATAGGTGTCCTTTCTTCTTTTGCATTTAAATTTGCGGGAAAAAAAATTTGTCATTCCAATAAACTTCCTCTGATCTCCAAAAATGGAAAGTTGAGGACTTGACGCTAAACATATACTAGGTCTGGTTTCAATAAAAATTATTTTTTAATAAAATTTTAATTTTAATCACACATTCATAACTACTACCTACTTATTATCCATACATTTCATGGAACTCGCTACTATTTTCCATTATAAAGAGATTATAAGTAACTTTTAATGAAACTCAATCATAGGCATATGTTTATATGGAGAACAAATTCTCATCCAAGTATAGAACGAGGACCCTGGATGCAATTTTCCTTAAATTACAGACTACATGAAAGGAATTGCCATTTAGGGATACAACTACTAGTGGTTCGTTGCACTTTATTCAATATACATTACAATGCACAAGTGTTTCAAGTCTCAAAGGGAAGCCCCAACTCCAATTTCCCCCTCCAAAGTAACAATAAAAAGAAGATAACGATTTGAGTAGATGAAACTAAACAAAAAGTCTATTGAGACCCTATAGCAAGTCGAGTTAGCCATGTAGTCAGCGGCACAGGCAAGAGAGTCATGTACGAGTTTCCTCAATGGTTGCAGCCACCTTTAAATGCATACCTGGCACACAAAGGATAAAGAAACGCCAACAAAAACAAGCGAATTAGTCATACTAAAAGACTTTACGCTTGTAGCAGATTTTGTACAGTCAAGTTAGCATAATCTAACTACGTTTCATCAAAGAAATGAGAACACAATATAGAAGAAGAATGGTGGAATTTGAGAGGGCATTTTCGAGTGGAGGTTCAATTAATGCTAAAAGTATCAAATCATTTGACTTCAAATTCAACATGTTAGTCTTATTTATGCTTTTAAATCACTTAAAAAATAGGAAGTTGCCAAAAGATGGAAAATCCCTCAACTTCAAACTAATAAATAACATGTATTGGGATTCATGTCATAAAGTTTTGATAAAATCTTCTACTTATTGTCAACCTACCACAAGGCTCCTCTTCGTCTAATCTCGAAACGGTTATGCCTAAAGAAAAATTGTAAAGTTGTTACATATGTAATACTAGCGTAGATAATATATCTCGTCATAAGAAATATTCGGAGTCAAAAAAAATTTAGGATCTTTGCCGATCTTCTTGTAATTGATTCTAATATATACTGGATTTGAGGTGGGTATAGTTGATTGGGTATTTGTGTGGAGAGAGAGTTCGTGTAATATTATTTATGAATTTTAGGAAACTCAATCAAACATAACTCTACACGAACTCTCTCTCCACACAAATACTCAATCAACTATACCCACCTCAAACCNCGAACTCTCTCTCCACACAAATACTCAATCAACTATACCCACCTCAAACCCAGCAAATCTCTTTGTATATAGCTTCTCAAAATTTTCCATTCTCTCATCCCCAGTTTCAATCATATGCATCTCTTGATCTAATAATCTCTTACATCCATTTCAATGTCGACATATGGTTGATTATAATTTTAAAGTTTTGATTATAATAAATAAGTTAATCTTGTTTACCAACAAATTGAATTTAAGTGATTATGATTTTTCAAAATATACTATGAAAAATTGATTGATGGTCGTCAAAAGATTAAAAGTTATCATCAAAAATTGAACCCCATGAAGGAAGTCAATATCGAAGTCACGCATTCAAGAACTTAAGAGGTAAACTTCAGAACAAGATCAAAAACTTTATTTTTTATATAAAGTGCAAAGGTATTAACACCTTGATATTTGGTAATGAATGTTTATGTTCAAAATCCTACTGTGTATCAAAAATAATTTTGTACATTAAAAGTCATTCAAATGCAATGATTTGATCAAATGTAAAAATGGCTTTTAAAAATGATATTTGAACTTGAGAAATAATTTTTTATCTTAAAAAATTAGTTAAAAATACTCTCAAAAGTCAATGCCTTTCAAAACTTTCGAATCAAAACAAACGAAGTCAAAATGTAAAAAGATCAAATTGTCAGGCAATCAACCGGCCAAAAGAGACAGTCAGCCAGAAGTTTCCAATGATCCAAGAATTTGACCATTCCAACATCTGATTTTTTCTGCACAAACGGCTATTTTGATTATTCGAACAAGAGCACGATCGACCAGATGAATCATCTGAACTCCCAGACTTTTGTCGTTTTGAACACTATAAATATATCTACTTCATGCATTCAATACAACATTATTTTAATAACATTAAAGTGAGAAATATTTGAGAAAAGCTCTTTCAGTTTATATCTTTTTTTATTTTTCAAACATATCAACTTTTAAAAATTATTTTTTTTATCAAAGTTTTCTCATCTAATAATTGAGTTTCATTCATTGATATTCATTTTAAGTTAAGGATGACAAAGGGGCGGGGCAGGACATATTGAAATCCCGTAAAGCTCATACAAAAGTAGTGCTCCTTATTTGTAAGCCACCGAAAGTATTGTAAGGGGTTGGATTGCACCCACTCCACCCCACCCCACCTTTAGCGTCTGCAAAAAAATGTCGCGGTCACCTCACCACTACCACCACGTTGATTTGTACCCAAAATATAGTTGTTACCACCTCATTACTACCCCTAACACTACCATTACACACATGTACCTATACCACACCACTGGTTCTGCTATCATGTTCGCTTCCGATTAACCAATCTCTGTTTCTGATCACACCCTCATTGTTCTTTCTCCACCTCAAACGCCACTACCGCTAACACTTTAAAACCTACTTTCTTCCTTCCTTCTCGTCACATCCTCTCACATTCCCCCTCACCTTCCATCCATCCCCACCCATCGCTACCACCCATGTCCACCACCTCCACCCACCTTGCACAATCGCCACTATTAGATCAGAGGCTTTAGTTGTTGGTCGAATCACCACTACATCACTCCTCTACAGACATATCAATTGACAACCATTTCACCACCCATAGAGTCACTCAAATACATATATAAACAGGCTGATCAAAACAATATTGTGGCAAAATATAAGGAGCTTTTTTTTTGTTGAGAGAGAGAGAGAGAGAGAGGTATATGCAAGTTTTTATATTAAAAAATAATTAAGATCTGATTATTGAAAAAACACAATTAAGTCTCGATTTATGAAATTGAAACTTTAATGATAGGATTTGAGGTAATTTTCCCTTAATAAGGGGATTCCATTAATATTTAGATGTTCACAATTGAAATTTTAATGAATTTTAATAAAATCCTTTAAAATCTAAATTGCTCATTAATTAGAGAAATTTTAAAAGATTTGGATGGATCCAAACTTAAAAATACATAAAACAAGGCTCTTTTGAAATTTCACAAATTTTAATGATACTCTTATGAATTTTGTGAAAATTATTTAAATTCACGAAATTCATTGGAATTGATATCTTTTAAAAAATTTATCAAAATCTCAGTTAAAAACACTCCTTTATAAATACTTTTAAAATATATGAAAATTTCAATTGAGTCACCTCGATAAATTTTTAAGTAAAGTATGAAACTTTATTTTAAAAATTGATTATCGCATGGGCTCTAGCCCAAATTTTCACTCTAAATCCAAGGCTCGGCCCATTAGCCCACTCCAAATGCCTTTATATAATCCCAATCAGTCACCCAAATTTCAACACGCTCTAGGGTTTAGCTCCAAGGCTTCGCCCGTTTCTCTCGTCATACCAGCCTCTGAAATTCATATGCACAATGCCAGAAAATGCTTTGCTTCTGGTAATTTTTTGCTTTTATTTAATCCGTATTTGTTTTGTTTCGGGTCATTACGAAGCAAAATTAGGTTTACAGCTCGATTGTTTTCTGTGATTCAGTTACGAATGCACTGTCCGTAATGGGCTGAATCAAACTTGGTCCAGCTCGAGCGACAGTGCATAAATCGAAAGCTGATTTTAATCAGCGGCGGCCAGACAACCGCTGAGATGGATCCACAGATGGGTGCTTCTGTGCCTGTCTACTAATTCCATCTCACAATTTCCGTTATTTTTAAACTTGAATTCAACCCCCTTGAAAAATGTAATTGGAAAGAATAAAAAAATAGATTAATTTTATCTAAAGGAAAAAAGTTTTTTAATCCGTCTCTCGAAATGATCGATCTATTTCAGTCCAATTGATGTAAATTAATTGGAAAACGTATAGTTTGGGAGTTGTGAAAATTTGAATAGTAGCTGTTGCCATTAGAAATAGAATTAAGCTAAATGTACAGGGTAGGGATTCCATATACCCTCTCTCCCACCTCGATAAAAATGTAAAAGAAAAAAAAATTATCCACCCCATGTGAGTTATTGGTGGGGGGTTGTGAACTTCACCATGTACAGGAAGTATGATTGTTAAAAATATACATATTCCTCCAAAAGAGGATTTTTCAAGAGTAAAAACGCAGATCAACAATCCTTTTATGGGGAAAAACAACCAGATAAATTTTAATAAAAATGAACACGTGGATAAATGTACAAAGGTATGGTTTACTTTTATTATTACGATGAACAAATTGATTCGATTAAAATTTAAAAATTGAGCATATAAAAATGAGCAAACAAGTTTCAAGATTGATTTGTTTAAATGAGCTATCGGTTATCTCAAGGAATATATTTAACTTTGAATAAATATGGATAAATATGTAAAATATCACCTAATTTTAAGCATGAGGAGGAGAAAAATTGGATACGTTAATTTAAAATGATGTGTCGATTATTCGTTGAGTAGGTCGAAAATTGGACAATAAATTTTGGATAGTAGATCTCAATTCTTTGGGTTACTCATTTTAACCTTTTAAAATAGAACTTCAAGTTCGAAAATGTTTGATTAAGTTTAAAAGTTTATTTAGGGTGTGTTTGATGAATATTATTGAGAAAATAATATATTTTAAATATTGATATAATGAGAAATATGTGGCTAAAAAAGTTTGACGTGATGAAAAATATTATTTTATTAAAAATGTGTGGATGAAAATAAATTTTAAAAAAATAAATTTTAGAAGAATGTATGTCAAATATAAACTTAATTAAAAAGTAATTTTGATATAAATAATTTTCGTATGAATAAAGTTACTTGAACAGTATGGGTCATGCAAAAATCTCCCCACTACAAAACTAACTGGCTCCCCGTTTTGAGTAGAGTCCACGTGACCTTGTTAGTAGCACTATCGTTTTTGTATTGAGAGTTAAAATAAATAATTTGCTTATTTCATAGTGAATAAACTAAATAATTAGTTTTTAAAAAAGTAATCAAGAAGAAAGGAAAAATAAAAAGGTAGAAGTAAATTGACACTTTTTAAGTAGCTTGCATGAGCCTGTAACAATTGTATTTTGGCCTGAATATATTCCACTTTTACCTGAAAGTAGTTCTCCAAGATATTTTAATCCCAACGTGAAAATGAATTTTGAAAAAAAAAAAAATTAATTTTAAAATATTTGTACAAAACAAAAACTTAGTAAAAATATATCATGCCTAGAGGAGCAGTATGGCCATAGGTTACCATTCTTAAGTCTCACAACAAACATGGAGATGGAGGCAACATCGTGATTCTAGCAAGTTCTTAATTCTTATGGTTAAATGATTGGAGAAAATTGTTCTCCTGCCCATTTACTGATATGATATGAGAACCTTACTTACGATTTTCTTCAAATGTGAAAATCGTAAATATAGTTTTCTCCAAACGGATAATTGGTAAGATAAGACTCCTTATTGTAGGTAGAAGAATATTTCTGATGATTGAATCTCATTTTATTTGGTGCCACTTTTTTAAAAACATTTTAGGCTAAATTCTATTGGGATCTTTAAAATTTTGCAAGTGTAGCAACCAAGTTCTCAACTTTTTAAATGGCACCCATGTCCCAAGTAAACAGAATAAATAAACTTAAACGTTAAATAACGAAGTGATGTCAAAGATAGGTTGAAGCAAAGTGATGGGTTTCGTGAATATTAAGGAATTTTAATGAAAGTTGAATTCATCGTTTGGATTGGTTGGAATGAAGGAAAATATTTTGGACAAGTTTACCCTTTCAGTCCAATATTACGTGAGTATCACGTGGTCATTTACCATTCAGATAGCATTTTTTAACAGATGGGGAGAGATGCCACAACTTGAACATGAGTGCAACAAATGGTACGTTGGGGACATGGGTGTCAGTAAGTTTTAAAAATTTAATTTGTAAACTATCTTGATACTTTCGTGTTTTTTCTTGGCTATAAAACAGGGCAATGTTTTTGAAACGACCTTGCTAGAATATACATGTCAAAAAATAGGTTTGCTTCTTAAGTTTTTTTTAAGGGTTCAAAATTATGTAAACTTTTAAAATATCTATGGTAAAATGACGTTTTTCTTTGAACTAGTTGAATAGAGCCCAAATCGATCTTTCCATTTCAAATTCAACATTAATCCAATCAAATTTGACACTTAGTTACCCATTCGATCCCCATTTTCTAAAATTCATTTTTCATCGAACTTATTTTCACCTACACATTTCATGATATCTATACATTTTTATCAACTTTTCAACAATACATTTTTATCAACTTCTATCAAAATTTAATAAAAATATGATTTTTTTAGTTGAACTAAATAGGAATTATTTTTTTGTAACGGTCATAGGAGCACAACAATAAGCCACAATATGGGGACAAGTGACGCAAGAGTGGGGCTAGAGAAGTAATGAGTGGAGAAGGGACAACACGATTAGAGATGACAAAAATATCCTATCTCGAATGGGGCGGGATTCCCAACTCGTTAATTTGAGGACCAAGTCTAATGCGGATTGGTTAGAAGAGAAAAATCAAAAACCAGATAGAAAAGAGGGAAAACTATAAGAAATATCTATGAAAATGTGCGTAATTTTCAACTCGGATGTCAAATTTACGCGAGTAAGTACAATTCGAAAGTATTTTTTAGTTCTATATAATTTTCAGGGTCAAATTCCACCGTTTAGGGATTTGTTTTAACGTTTTTCTGCTTTGAGTTAATTTAAGAGTATTTTCATCGTTATTGCAGTTTCTTAGTTCTATTCGGATTTGTTTATCAAACTAGGGTTCTGCTTTGACACTTTAAATATGTGTTAAGGGTGAAAACTCTACAGTCATTTTTTAGATAATAATATTTCAGTTTTCTTTATCTGGTGAATTTCAATAATAAGCTCATTTTATTATTTATTTCTCACGTTTTCACCCTGCGTAAAATTCACTCAGCAAGGGTGTAAAGATACAATTTTTGTAAAATATATTACTACAAATACACATGTCCAAAAACCATTTGCAGGACAAATATTTCCTATTCATGGTCTTCTATGTGCATCTCGATTGAAATATTTTCATTACGGTTGGTAATATGATAGGCAGATTGAAATCTAAAAATAGAGACAGTTTGTAATTATTTTATGTGCTTGACATGATTAAATTATTCTTATTGCCAAGCCAAAACTTTGTGAAATATTTACCAAAAAAATAAAAAGTTACAATTTACTAGTATTTTTTAATAAATAAAACCTATTGAACCATTTCTCATGGGGGATGTGTTGCTTCGGAGTTGAACTTGTTGCATTATTTGTTCTGTTCTGTCTA